>BROG01000170.1:760000-945000 GCA_030159075.1 Atrina japonica
GGATTTAGAGAAAACAAAAACAAAACAAAATCACAGAATGGAACAGGGAACAGCCCAGAGTGAATCAATTCTGTATACACCGGAAGTGTCATCATATGTTTTAAGTACAAATGTCCCCTCTAGACTAGACCAAAATTTGGAATTCGATACTGAATCAAATATAAATGCACCGGCAATTACTCCATACATACTTAGTTTAAATGGTCCATTTTGTATAGAACCGGAAACAAAACAAGTTTCAAATGTAAAAAGAACAGAAATTACTCCAACCGCACATGGTTCAGATGACCCATCCTGTATCAGTCAAAATGCAGAACCGGAAACAAAACAGAAGGCTCCATATGTAAAAACACCGGAGACGACTCCATATGTGCAGTTAACAGATGACCCAGAATATATCTGTCAAAGCGTAAAACTCATTCCAACACATACAGGATCAAATAGAACTATTCCAACGAAGACATCATGTGTCATTGATGAAGATGTATCATTTAGTTTCGATCAAAATTTGGAAGTGAAAACAATACCGACAGAATCACATTTAAATACGCTGAAAGTGAGTACATATATACTTGATATAGACGGTCATCATTTGTCGATAAAAAAGAAAGTAGTAAACTACAAACGGCATCAATCAAGAAAACACTGGATGTGACGTCATATGTTTTCAGTATAGAGGTTGCCATTATATATATATATATATATATATATATATATGTGTGTGTGTGTGTGTGTGTGTGTGTGTGTGTGTGTGTGTGTGTGTGTGTGTGTGTGTTTGTGTGGAAATAGCTTTTTCTGATTGATTTCGGTTTCAAAAATAAATATCGGCATCTATATATATATATTTCAATTAAATAATATTGTGTTAAAGATTTATAAATCAGATCGATGTTATTTTTCAGGAACTTCTATTTCCAAATAAGGATTTAACCGGGACAACTGAGTATGTATTAAGCAGAAAACTTCCATCATTGTCTATTGACAAGGTATGTTTTTTGCCAGTTATCTTTAAGATTTCTTTTTACATTACTTTAGGAGAGAGACAGGGGAGAGTTCATATATAGGAAAGCACTAATTTTGCAAAGGGAGGCAACTCCAATATGAAAATATCTTAACCTGGCCGTTTTTCATTATTATTAGTTTTCGTTTTTATGAATATATTATATATAGAGAAATATAACAATTATAATACAGTCAAACTCGGATATATTTGGACTTGACTGTGGACTCACGGCGGGTGTGACCGGTCCACAGGGGATGTTTACTCCTCCATGGCACCTGAACCCACCTCTTGATTTCCAGAGGTCTGTGTTTGTCCATTTTCTTCGGATTTGTATCTGTGTCCTGGAAATCCTTAGGATTTATACTTTGGTATCTGAGATGTTTTACATATACTGAAATGTGAATGAATTTGTCTTCTAAGATAGCAGGGTTTTCAAAATAACAGGGTTATAATGGTAATAAAGAAACTTTGACGAGAAATAATCCTATATCAAATAAATCGGGATTTCAGTGTATCAGCGTTCGATATGAATACACCACTGTATGTAACTATTTATAATTGCTGAATATATGAGCAAGTGGTTGATAAAAGTGTCCTTAGGACAGTTGTGGGAGGAAATTGTGATTTTATATTTTTAGGAACTTGAACATATGCGAATTCAAAAATATGATATTAAAATGAGCGCAGTCGAGAGAAACTATATTTGTTTCCGGTGCGAAAATTTTACAAAATTTGAAAAAAAGTCCGAATTACTTGTTTTCTGGTATTTTATTGGTTATGTCGCAAGGGCAATCTTTTCTCAACATAATTGTTTGAAGTAGATCAAAATCTAAGATGATGTTAATTATAATATGTATCCATTGTTAAAATGAAGTACAGTGAACTTATTGAATAAGATTTCATTTGTAAAATACATGTACTGTTGATAAACGAGGGATCTCCAGGTCTTGTTCCATAACATAACGTAACCCAAAAGATGAGCATGCGCAAGGCAAGGGATAGTGTCAAGGAATCTCATTTTGCATGTCAACATGAAAATTGTGAATCCAAAAATTCTTTTTCACCCACAAGAACCAATTCATTTGACGCTGAAATCTTATCTGTATTATTTTTTTTATTTATTTACAGTCAACTGATTATAACAAAAAACAAATCGTGGAAGAGAGGAATTTGAAGGCTGAAGAAGTATCAGATTACGTTTTACACACACAGTTTCAGTGACATTGGCAAAATATGTCATCAAATTAAATTTACCGTTTTAGCATCAGGAAGAGTTAACAATAGAATTCTTTAAGGCCTAAAATAAAATTGTTTGATGTTGCCTGCTTACCCAGACAAAATGCTGCCGCACAAATTATATTTTTTCACATAAACTTCCATTTTTTGTAATCCAGATTGTTTTCCAGTCCAATTCCATTAACCAAAATTTATTTATTTGTTTATTTGAAAGATTGTTTACACACTTGGAACAGAAAGTTGAAACCCTTGCCACATAAGTTGTCAATATATATATATATATATATATATATATATATATATATATATATATATATATATATATATATATATATGAATGCACATATCAATTCCCATGCCAGTTTTTTCCTCTTTGTTTTAAGATACAGATAATGAGGCACAGATAATGAGGCACTTGTTACAGCATAATTGTTTTTGCTTACAAAAAACCTTTCATTTATTGCACTAAACTGGTTTGAAACTTGTTTTGGTTTTCTCATGTATCATTAACAATTTCACTGTCCTTCGGATGAGACAGTAAAAACGGTGGTTCCGTGTCACAGTAGGTGTCGGGACGTTAAAGAACCCTCACTGCTCAATGGCCGTAATTGCCGAGCATAGGCCAAAATTTGAAACCCTTCACCAGCAAATGATGACGTCTCCATATGAGTGAAAAATTCTTGATGGGGACGTTAAACAACAATAAACAATCAAACTAACAGTTTCGGGAAACCAACCAAACTACCTCTGAAGGTGGTTTCAGTGATTTACACGCAGTCCAGAAGCATGTAAAGATGGTGGCTAAGGGGCTTCTGTAATGAGACAAGTGATTAACTCGCTGTGACATTCTTGTTTTATTGATACAGTTTTGAAACTATTCTTCAATAGAGATAAGATGATGTTTCAGATACTTTAAAAGTCGACAAAATATACACTTAACCTGGTTTAAACAGGAGTACACAGCAATTGCTAGTATGTCGGTCATTTTGAAAATGCGAAACTGTCATTTACTGCATAACTTCAAACTGAAGAAAACCAGTCTCAAACCTTGTTAAAACCAAAGAACAAATCTGAAACCAGAGTTCTGTCAATAAATTCTCCTTAAGAAATATAAGATGAATGCGTCATGCTGGTTTAATTGATGTATAATTAAGTGAAGCAGGTAACCCTGACCTTTGCCAGTTATCTTCAAAGGACGACCGGGCCATAGCATGACCCCAACACCCACTTTCAACTATAAAAAACAAAACGGGCGCATTTTTAAAAATTGAATACCTCATCTTTAACATAACGGCATTATTTCATACACAATAGTTTTCTTTGATAGTTTTATGCATTTAAATCATTACTGTAGGTGAATACTGTAATTCCGGAAATTTTCGCAAGAATTAATTTATTTTGTAAATTTATTCGATTGGTATGGAAATGATAGACTTGGTACTATAGATAATTTCCCGTGACAGGTACTCTTTCACAGGTTATCCAGTCAATATTTCAATTTTGCATCATTTTGAATCTTTATACCCAATATTTAAATCTCTGACATTCAAATGTCAATATAAATGTATTTACCCGAGAACAACAAATTTACAGTTAACATATTTTAATTAGTTGATTTATTTCGTGGTTTGGAAAAAAATTAGAGATTTATAGAATGATGGAATTATACTTGTAATCATACAGAAAAAGAAGAATACTCGAACACGAATTGAATGCTATATTCCTGGAAATTTTCTATCTTGGTTATTTCTGGCATTAAAGGACAAAAATACATATTCACCTTGTCTTAAATTCGCCCTATATCATCATGTTCTCATGGATAATCTATATGACCGTGCTTCAGTTACTCCTCCATAGCACCTGATCCCTGATAGCACCTGGTTGTATATTCCATTCCTCCTAAAAAAGTTTACATGTATTTCATATATACCAATCCTTGTTTAGTTTGTATCCGTTTATGTCAATGAGATTCTAATAAAAATTTTATTTAATAGATTATAAATATTTGTTGTTTTTTATTTCGAATATTCTGATCCTGTGACTCAAGAATGAATATCTGAAATTAATCGTAAAATTTTGTCAAAGAATTCCACATCTGCCTGCACCTCCTCCAGGCCGATACATAGGTAAACTTGGGGACAATTACTCTCAAGAATCATTGACCATGAAAATAAACAAAATTGAACTGTACCTACATTATGTGTCCTTGTGGTTGTCTAGTTTTAGAGCTTCCGATAATGAATTACATGTACGTTCTAAAAAGAGTCATGTTTAGATATCAAAAACCATTACCTATATTGGCCGTAAGGGAGCAACCATTTGATATATTTTTTTTTTGGGGGGGGGGGGGGGGCTAGGATCAAATATTTTATCCTGGATCTTTATTCGTTCTAATTTACGACCTTACTTATTTTTACTCTATCCTGTCCTGGATTTGTTTTCTTTTTTTGCTACCCACTATGACAAAGTTACCTATGGCTGTATAAAATTGCTTTGAGCAATATATATTATAGCCTAATTAGCAGATATTAAGTACAAGTATATTAAATATGTTCTTTCTAATGCAGTGGCGGATCTATTTTTTAGATTTGTGATTGAAGGTGGGGTTCATCCAGGTAACATAAAATGAAACTACATATTAAGTTAAAACTGTTAAACAATACATTAATCACTCACATATTTCTAATATGACATAAAGCTACACCTGTTTACACCTGTATAAAAATCACAGTTATACCAAAGTATTAATGCTAGGGTTAATAGACCCGTTTTGGGACAGGGTCCTGTACCCTTCCAACTGGGAATTTTACATCGCAATGGGCCAAATTGGAAAAAAAGTAACAATGGTTATTTTACTCATAAGAATAAAGACAAAACTTGTAATTCATTTACACTTCCTAGAAATCCTACATACTCTCTAACCGATTTCTCTACCTCTGAAATATTAGATAATCATAAATCTGTTCTCGCAAGTGACACGGAGCTTGAATTGCCATATATTTATTGGATTCCGAAGATGCACAAAAATCCCTATAAACACCGCTTCATTGCGGGGTTATCTAAGTGTTCCACCAAGCCTTTATCTATTTTGCTTACCAAACTTCTAACACATATTAAACAAAGTCTTCAGAAGTACTGTATAACGGCCTACTCAAGAAGCGGGAGTCAATCAGATGTGGATCCTAAAGAATTCAAAGGAATTGTTGGAACATTTAAAATCTCCAAATTTCAAACATATTACAAGCATCAAGTCTTTTGATTTTTCGACCATTTACACAACAATCCCTCATCAGAAACTCAAAAACAGATTATAATCTATTATACAAAATCTCTTTTGTATACAAAAATGGAAATCGCAGATATAAATATTTGGTGTTAAGTCACGAAGAACCTTATTTTGTCAAGGAACACTCTGATTCCAATAACAAGTACACTGAAGACGATATTATCAAGATGCTGAGGTTTCTAGTAGACAATATCTTCGCGAAAGGTTTTCCAACAGATTGTCGGCATACCAATGGGTACTAATTGTGCACCTCTCTTGGCTGACATATTTTTGTATTCATATGAAGCGGAATTTATACAGTCTCTGCTCTCCAAAGGAACAGTAAGCATCTCGGTTCAATTTTACTTACAGGTATATCGACGATGTTCTGTCCATAAATAATTCAGAATTTCAGAATTACCTCGGCCAGATGTATCCTGTTGAGCTAGAGATCAATGAGACGACAGAGAGCAACACATCTGCTTCTTACCTAGATTTTACTCCTGTCGATTGGAAAAACGGTCAACTTCACACATCCCTCTATGACAAACGAGACGATTTCAATTTCCATATCACAAACTTCCCGTTTCTGAGTAGTAATATTCCATCTTCTCCTGCCTATGGCGTTTTCATTTCACAACTTATACGTTATGCCAAGGCATCCTCTTCTTATGGATGTTTTATTCTGAGAGCTAAACGACTAGCCAATAAACTACTTACACAAGGTTACATTGTTGAAGGCTTGGAGTCGTCGTTTAAGAAGTTTTATGGTCGATACAGGGATCTTGTTAAACATTATGAAGTCCCCCTCTCAGAGATATTACATAGTATTCTGGATCACGGCCACAGACAGTGACTCCGTTTCACCAACCATGCTTTTCACCGAACTTGACCTCATCACCAAACTTGACCTTTTTACCGAATTTGACCCGTTCATCGAACTAAAAGGTTTCCATGGAACATTTGCGACGGGTGTGGCATGCCAGTAGAAGACGCTGACTCCTTCCGGGCACCTGGTCTTATCCCGTTTGGGATTCGTAATTGCTCTTCATGTTAAGACCATTTGCACATCTAATTCGTCGTGTTATAATGAACTTGAGTTTTGATTATTAATTGGTACTTCTTCGATTTTACATTATTGACATTTAACTTCTTTTATTTAACAGACACCATGGTTTTCATCTGAAGACATGGAAGTATAAGTTGCACTATATTCTCTCTCTCTCTCTCTCTCTCTCTCTCTCTCTCTCTCTCTCTCTCTCTCTCTCTCTCTCTCTCTCTCTCTCTCTCTCTCTCTCTCTTTATTTGGGTGGTTAATACCAAAGTTGAATAATATATTAAAAATAATTGGGAATTTTGGCTCAAAATTGGAAAAAAATAGCAGATTTTGCATTGGGAATGGGGCCTTTTACAAGACCCACATATGATGATACTAATCCCTGTAATCCTAAGACGCTTCTGGAGACAAAATACAAATCAGGTGAAAATTGGCCTTCTGAAAACACAGAGGTGGGATCAGATACCCTGGAGGAGTAAGCATACCCTGTCGACTGGTCACACCTGCCTGAGCCCAAAGATGAATTAAAATGACTAATATATCGCAATAATATCCATCTCCAAAGAATGTTGTTTAAGTAAACATAACCCATAAAACAGCTAAATGCTAGGAGGTCCAGTATATGCTCACCTGCAATTTTTACTGAAATCCTATGGCAGTCTATTTTAATGCTTCAAGACACAAATTATTACCTCTTTATCCTTCAAACAGATTCGATTGCTATACTGCTTAACTCAAACGTAAGCTGAATGATAGGGGTTCTGGTATATGGTGGAATTTTATAAACGACAAACTTTATGCTAGTGGGTCTCAGGTACTCTTGGATAGATATCCTACCCCAGATTTCTCTATAAATCTACAAGTCCCGAGAAGCATTTTTATAGATTCAAAATGCTAAATTAGGATTGGTTTATCCTATCCAAATGGTAATCCTACACTATAGTAATATTTGGCACAAATGGCACCATTTAAAATTTTAAAGGTAAGATAGCCTTCTTTTTACAGTGGTTACTCTTAGACGGATTTTGGCTACATGTTTAGATATATTATTTAGCCTTGTCTGATACCACTTTCTCTTTAGAAAATCTTTTTAAAATTGTAGCTCAACTGATGAAGAGTAATTGACAGAAACGATCGCCTTGAGCATTATAACTTATTATGTTATTATGTTTATGATATCGATTTAACCTCTAAAGTGAAGTGAAATTTAGTGGCAGCTAGGAGGTTGTAAATATTCTACCTGGATACATTTTGGAATGATTAAATTGTGAAACTTGATAAGTATTTTCTAGATTCTAGACAAAAAATTGCAATTTTCTCATGGTGCAGTGAATGCTACCCAGAAAATCTTCAGTTTTACAAGGCAAGATAATTCATTATTTAGGTTCCGGACATCCAATTGAAACCTGTTTAGATCTCATATGCACTATAATTACAAAATGAGCATAGTTCCAGTGACTTGATTTTTTCATCAAACATAACTCTTGAAAGAAAAATGTACATATATGGAGATCAACACATTTTGAATTTTAAAAGCCAATTTTCCGGCTTTCACACACACAAAAATTTGTAAATCTGACCATTCTCTGTAATAAAGCACATACTTAATTTCGAATTTATTCCATGTTAAAAGAATTTTAACAGTATTTCATCTATATCTCTCTTTATATAAAATACCAAATTAAAGGGTGAATTTTTTGTAACCCTATACCTCCTCCAGATCCACCAATGTAACGCTAGTAAAATTGCTTATGAATAGTTAAGTGCCCCCATTAGACAATGGAATGGAACAAAAAGTATGACACCATGAAACCTAATAACAAAATTACCAAACCAAACTTTAGATATCAAAACCTTCTTCCGCACTACATTTTGTATAAAACGCAATCAGAACAACCTAAATTAAACATGAATTTGCTATTTCACCAGATTCAATATTCAAGAATTAACATAATTTGATAGCACAAAATAATTTCGTGTCAGATGATATTTTATGATTAAGGTAGATATTTACAAACGCTTTTCAGAATATGGAATTCTTGTGGTTTTACAGTGTCTAATGTGAAATCTTATTAAAGCTGATTAATGTTCAAGATGATTGCAGTAGTTCGAACAGGTGCAATAAACAAAGATACAGAAATAATAATGAACTTCCAATGCTTTTGTGACTATGTTTTTCTACCTTTTGAATTGTGGTTTTTAATGTTAATATTATTATTAATTTTTTGGTATCTTTTTTTACGATAACAGTTGGTTTGTTTCATTCAGCATTCAAGCGTTTCCTAAAACTGGTCCTCACCTTTTCAACAGTTGCATCCTGCCTTTGTATTTTGACCAATAGCTAATCCTAGATTTTTTCACCATGAATTCTGGTCTTGCCTCTTTATTTCAAATTTAATCCTACCTCCTCTAAAAATTATCCCCTTTGTATGTTCCTATAATTTATTATAATGATAAGTTTAACAATAACTCATTTTAATGAAAATTAATGATTGTTTTGCAAAAATAAAATAATAATGAGATCAATAAATGTTTTCTACAGCATAATTGAAAATAGCATGAAAAATAAATAAATAAACAAATTTATGAATATTTTTTAAAGTCATTTCAATATATGTAACCATAACTTTTAAAAAATATTCATAATTTTGTATATTTATTTATCTTTTCATGCTATTTTCAATTATGCTGTAGAAAACATTTATTGATCTCATTTTTTTATTTTTGCAAAACATTCATTAATTGGCCCATTTTGTAATTACGTTTATTTTGATAAGATATCTTTCAGTTGATATATGTTCACCTTATGGAGAAAGATGATTCTTAATTAATGTAGCAATTATGTATGCACATGAGCTCATCTCTAAACTCCCAAATTTAGAAAAAATGAGGAGGCTTATTAGGCGTTAATTAATAAGGGATGCTAAGTGAAGACTGATCATAGAAGCTAAATAAGTTGATACAATGAGGTAGAAGCTGACTGAGTACACCTCATGTGCTATATAAGCCATATTTTTACCAAGTTTGGACATAATCAGTTTGACAAGCAAAAGATAAAGATGGCAAATGCACAATTAGAAGTAACATTTATAGAGAATGAACGTGGTGGCCAGGGTTTAGTCTACCAAGGATACCGTTTCCAGGTAAATTGGCGTAATGACAGAGTCCATTGGAGATGTGCAAATAAAACTGTCGTGCAACACTTCGCACTCTTGACAATATACCTGTGGGGTTCAAATTAATCCACAATCACCAACCAGACCCAACCAAAATAGAAGTCACTAAAATGCTGCAAAATATCAAAAAGAGGTGCAGGGAGGAGACAGTGCCTATACACTCCATTTGTAAGCAAGAGATTGCCAGACTCCGCACCCCAGAATAAAATGATGACACACAAAGGATGGTGAAAAATTTACCAACATTCCCATCCTGCAGATCAAGTTTGTACAGCCAAAGATCTAAGCTTATACCAAAACTACCTACAACACTTGCATCTGTTGATCTCTAAGATGACTGGATCCTGACAACTGCTGGAGAAAGATTCCTACTGATTAACGATGGAAATGAAGATAAGATTCTTGTTTTTGCTACTGATAGCAGCAATAGACTACTTGCCAACAAGAGTACTATTTATGCAGATGGTACATTTTACACATGCCCATCACTATTCACTCAACTTTATACCCTGCATACCTTTGTTGATGGAGAGATGTACCCTTTAGTATTTGCTCTATTGCCACGCAAATCAGAAAATGTATACACAGATTCCTGCAACTACTGAAAACAGCCTGCACTGAATGACAGATTGACCTACAACCTCTGACAGTTTTCGTTGACTAAAAACTGTCGTTCATAATGCTGCGAGACGAATTTCCCCTGGTGTTACAATAAAAGGTTGTTTCTATCATTATACCCAGTGCATATGGTGGAAAGTACAGTCCACTGGACTACAAGTAAACTACAAAGAAGACCCAACAGTCCATCGCCTTGTCCGTCGAGCTGCAGTCCTGCAACTGGTACCACAGGATGCTGTAGAAGATGTGTGGTTTAATGATCTTGAGGAGTTGGAACAGTCTGACTTGACTATGAACACCACACCTTTCACAGATTATGTTACAACATTCTGGGTGGAGACAAACCGACATCTGTGGAATCACTTTGGAAATGATGGACCAAGGACCACCAATCACCTTTAGGGATGGCACAGTGGTATAAAGAAACAGCTACGACATTCTCACCCAAATATATACACTTTGCTAAACATCTGAAAGATATCCAGTAAACGAGACCACCATTATCAAACTAGCAGCGGGTGGATTCTGTCCACAGAAAAGAAGAAAATATGTCATCATAAACGCCAGACTGCAGGAGCTAAAAGCCAGACTTGAAGATAACCAGCTGACTGAGATCCAGTATGCTGATGCTCCTTCATACCTGCTACATCTGGGGAATTAAAAGAGATCTAGACTGATATTTCAGTGTTGTGATATTCAGTGTTGTGATATTCAGTGTTGTAAAATGCAGTATTGTCATATTCAGTGTTGTGATATGCAGTGTTGTGATGTAAAGTGTTGTGATGTAAAGTGTTGTGATGTAAATTGTTGTGATATGCAGTGCTATGATGTAAAGTGTTGTGATATGCAGTGTTGTGATATTCAGTGTTATGATGTTCAGTGTTATGATGTTCAGTGTTGTGATGTAAAGTGTTGTGATATGCAGTGTTGTGATGTTCAGTGTTGTGATGTAAGGTTTTGTGGTATGCAGTGTTGTGATGTTCAGTGTTGTGATATCCAGTGTTGTGGTGTAAAGTGTTGTGATATGCAGTGTTGTGATATTCAGTGTCGTGATGTAAAGTGTTGTGATATACAGTGTTGTGGTGTAAAGTGTTGTGATATGCAGTGTTGTGATGTAAAGTGTTGTGATATTCAGTGTTGTGGTGTAAAGTGTTGTGATATGCAGTGTTGTGATGTAAAGTGTTGTGGAATGCAGTGTTGTGATGTAAAGTGTTGTGATATGCAGTGTTGTGATATTCAGTGTTGTGATGTAAAGTGTTGTGATATTCAGTGTTGTGGTGTAAAGTGTTGTGTTGTAATATGCAGTGTTGTGATGTAAAGTGTTGTGATATTCAGTGTTGTGGTGTAAAGTGTTGTGATATGCAGTGTTGTGATGTAAAGTGTTGTGGAATGCAGTGTTGTGATGTAAAGTGTTGTGATATGCAGTGTTGTGATATTCAGTGTCGTGCTGTAAAGTGTTGTGATATGCAGTGTTGTGATATTCAGTGTTATGATGTAAAGTGTTGTGATATGCAGTGTTGTGATATTCAGTGTTATGATGTAAAGTGTTGTGATATGCAGTGTTGTGATACTCAGTGTTATGATGTAAAGTGTTGTGATATGCAGTGTTGTGATATTCAGTGTTATGATGTAAAGTGTTGTGATATGCAGTGTTATGATGTAAAGTGTTGTGCGTTGCAGTGTTGTGATATTCAGTGTTGTGATGTAAAGTGTTGTGGAATGCAGTGTTGTGATGTAAAGTGTTGTGATATGCAGTGTTGTGGTGTAAAGTGTTGTGGAATGCAGTGTTATGATGTAAAGTGTTGTGGAATGCAGTGTTATGATATTCAGTGTTATGATGTTCAGTGTTATGATGTTCAGTGTTGTGATGTAAAGTGTTGTGGTATGCAGTATTGTGATGTAAAGTGTTGTGATATTCAGTGTTGTGATGTAAAGTGTTGTGATATGCAGTGTTGCGATGTTCAATGCACTTGGTGAAGAAGAAGTGTGTATCTATATTTAAATGATGAAGAACTGTGTGTGTTTATAAATGTTAATCTTGAGATGTTCAATTCTGTGTAATTAGTGCTACATGTATATATTTAAGTGATGAAGATCTGTGTGTATTTATATATCTTGAGATGTTCAGTTTGTGTTAAAATCGGTACTTTATATTTAAGTCATGAAGAACTGTGTGTGATTATATATGTTAATCTTGAGATGTTTAATTTTGTTTAATTAGTGCTTTTAAATGTATGTTGTATAGATTTGAATTAATATTTGTAATATATATGTGCTATATCTTAAAAATAAAATAACTTAAAATTATAATGTTCTGTTTTCATGTTTTCAATTTTCTGATCAAAACATTATACTTTAATAATGACTTGTAATTTGTTTATATAGGTGAACAATTTTCTTTTACAATCAAAACATGTCCAGATTGTCCCACATTTGAAAGTCCTGATTGTCCCACAAAATTTGTCTTAATTGTCCTGATTGTCCCACGTTTTGTTTTACCTTTTTTACTTGTATATTCCAAAAGTGGGACAATTAGGACGACACCCATGAACATGTACAGATTTGTACGGTATATGACCGACCCCATACACAATGCATGATAACTTGATATCGAACAGTGGAATTCCCCTCTTCTAAAAATACTATAGACGGCAGAGTAACCAAAGAGTAAGTATATTTTCTATTTACAATTTGAAATCAGTCGATATTAGCGCAGTTCATAATCATGTGGAATTTGTATTTACAATTGGTTACTCAAAGACAAGTATTACGCATGTGTTACACTTAAGACGGAAAACCAAAACATTGGCATTTTCCTAAATTTCACTTTTAGTTATATCATATGTGATGAGGGCCGAGTTGTTCAGCAAGTGATTAGTAGAATCTGTAATTGGTTACTTATTTCAAATTCTTTTAAAACACAAGACAAGCAATAATTTATGCACCAGACCTAGCTTGGAAACAATTTTGATACCCAGTGCATCTCGCCGATCTTTATTGTGTATCTGCTATATCAAGTTCGCATTTGTTTTATTCTATTTTCTCTCATGGTTCACATATTTTCCTTCTTTTTACGGGGAATGATTTTCTTGTCAATCCTTAGGATACTGACAAGCTACACACGCTTAGTGACGTCACAATACCATTAATGAATTAGTGACCTCTAGAATGCAGTAGTATATATATATATATATATATAAATATATATATATATATATATATATATATATATATATATAGGCGTCGGAACCGGGGGGAGGGTTAGCCATAGAGATAGACATAGGTGTTGAAAATTGGGGCTTAGCCCCCAGACGTTTCTGGCGTGTGTGTGTTTTTTAAGTTGGTTTAGCCCCCCCCCCCCCACTTTCAATTTGCTTCCGACGCCTATGTATATATATATATATATATATATATATATATATATATATATATATATATATATATATATATTTATATTTATATATATATAGTTATGACAGACTTGTCAGAGATTTGTATAGGCCTACATAGACATGTTGATTATGCGAAGATCTGCAAAGATATGTATTTAAGATACGGGAGAAAATAATCATCCCCAAGCTTGAGGTTATGTAAAAGGAATATCAATCCTCGGCAAGCATGCCATCGATACGACACTGTACACAATGAACTCCTATCAAAACAATGGCATGTTCACCCATCTGTCGGTCGTGCCTTGTTTATTCATTCACAATAATATGGTATGTATATAATACATCATACAATTTTATTATTGAAATATTGCAACAAAGTTTTTAGTACAATTTACTGAAGATCTAATTCTTTATTGGGTTAATATGATTGATAACTATATACAGTATAAAAATCTCACATACCAAAGTAAAAATATTCAGGATGTCCAGGATAAATATACAAATCTGGTAAATAATGGACAAACACGGACCTCTGGGAAGCCAGTGGTGGGGTCATGTGCCATGGAGGAGTGAGCATCCCCTGTTGACCGGTCACACCCGCCGTAAGTCCACAGTCATATTCAAATGAAATACGTGAGGAACGAATCCTCATTATAATCGGTACAGACGATTCAAAACCGATATCGAACAGGTAACTCAACATTTTATTTACTCAAACAGAGTAATTGCAAACAAGACTTTATTTGCGGAAGGTTGATATCAAGAAACACGATTTTTTATATCTCTGTATCAATAACTTGTCAGTAAATGTTATAAACATAATAACAAAGTTATAATTGTAAGTAGTTTACCTCTGTATATGAAATGTTCATATGTTGAACACGCCCCGATATGTCGGATCGTTTGTGCGATATAAACGCGATGTGCAGGTGATTGCGGGATATCACTTCTTATATGTGGAAATTAAACAACGGGAAAGCTGATGTTTTCATTCGATTTCATAAGAACAGTTCATTTGTATAAAACATTGAATATTTAACTTTTTTTTAAAAATACAAACAGCGTGAATTAATATCAAAATTCCAATTATCACAGAGAAGCAAACTTGGAAATTATTTGAATATAATATCAGTACTTTCAAAAACTCAATTAAAACTTTGCATATATCAAACAAACACTACAATATAAATAAACATAATAATTACAGTTATAAAAAACATGCATTTATATGGGTAAAAGCGGTAACTCTGGATCTTCAATATCCATAACAAACAAACAGAGTAATATATTATATCTGCATACTTGTAAAAATACAAAAGTATTCAACATCACAAATAAACAGCAATCATAACAGAGAGAGAGACAGAGAGAGAGAGAGAGACAGAGAGAGAGAGACAGAGACAGAGAGAGACAGACATATGGTATATATAGTGAAACCTTAATATTAAGGCCACCTGACTGCCTGACTCAAAGTGGTCTGATTGGCTTGGTGGTCCCTTAAGTGAGCTTTTGTTTCAAAATTAAAGAAGAGACACTAAATTCGCGGTATTAATTGTGAGGTGGTCTTCTAAGCGAGATGATCTTTAGGCGATGTTCCACTGTTTTATATAGATATCCCCTGTAGACAATTATTTCTATGAATGTTTGTAATTCTGATTAATCTGTAATTTCAAATTCAACGAATTAATTTTCATTACAACTTTAACATTTTTTCCCTGAAAGATGCACTCTAACCTCTGCCAGGTAGACGTTCCCTTCCAGAAATAAATGTAAAATTATAAAAATCAAAGATACCATAATATTAAAAATGTTTGTGAACATTGGAAAAGCAAAGACCTCCTGGAGATTAAATAATAAACTCCCCAAAACCTAAGATAGTCATTACTATTACTACAGTAGTTCTCTTGTACAGATTCAGGAATATATTGTGGTTTTTCTTAACCGTGTACGACACCACACTTTTATTTCGAACGCTTTAATTTTTTTTTTAGCAAAACTATAACTTTGGTATCATGTTTATATCATTCCAATGTGTAATCTCTAATGCGAATCCATCCCTAAATAAGGTCGCATGAGATTCCACATGAATGACTAAGATGTATGGCGCCCTATTTACAGTTTGAAATACAATTGACATGTTTTGCAATAGCATTTAAATACTGTATTATCATTTAGTAATATGAACCTTTCACCCCTGACTATCTAAGTGGTATGGATCTTCTCTGTTGTTTAGTATCACTCTATTATGATCTGTAGGGATGAAGGGGTTAACTCAGCTTTTGATGATAATTATAACATTCACTGTATTCTTGGAAATGTTTGCGCCACTTAATTTTCGTCATCGAAAATGAGAGCGAATTTTAAATTGAGAGTTAAACTTTAGATTTATATGCGTTAAAATTGGATATGATTACTGACACTATACACAACCATTATCATATAATTCGTCACTTACGTTCAAAGTACTAAATTTTTAACTGCGGGAAACGTTTGCAGCTGCTGTAACACTATATACCACTAAAACTGACGGTGCAAAATTACTGTACATCTGAAAATTTTCGCTGCCGTTTAATTTGTGCACTTCGACGAGACAGCGAATTTAATTTGAACGCGAAATTTCTCAAGAAAAAAAAATGAAGCACAGACAACAGTGCCATCTATTAGACTATGGTGATGTAGTGCGAATTTAAGACGGGGTGAATATGTTTTCTGTAGCAAAAGGGCGAGAATAACCAGGAACGAAATTTTCTAGGTATACAGTATTTTTGGCCCAAAAAATTAATATAAAATTAACACAAAGCAGATACGTTTTCTGACGCACTAAAAACAGGAGATAGATATCTCAGGTAATCAACGAGATCTGAACCTGGCTTCACAATGTCTAACGCAATGCGATCTCTCTTATTTCCTGAAGAACATTGGAGTCTAAACCTTCTACGTGGAAAATTTCATCACCATCTATGTTTCCTTCTATTTTACTATCGTCGATCGGTGTACAAATGTTCACAAATATGAGACGAGCATTGGGGTTTTTAGACCGTTTGTACCTGTCTAAGGCTTGCTTTGGAGTTTGGTTTCCAAGACTATGATTTTTTGCAGTGTATATTACAAAGACGTCCACTTTTGTGTCTTCTTCAATAGCGGTAGTGATTGGTAGTGAATAGTCACAATTATCTATAGACGGGCCCCACTGGCACATGTTCATCATATCTGCAATACCATCATTCTGATCTACACATAATGGTACAACCGTCCTTGCAAAAGCTTTGAGGATGCAGTCTTCCGTCTTCATAGAAGTTAAAACCATTGCTAAAATAACATGCCAGGCTTTCAATGATCCACAACTAGTAACGCAGAAATCTGCTGGAATAGTCATGTCAATTCCTATTAAAAACTTTTTATAAGTCGGTTCTACACTCTTAATCGATTCGAAGTAGGAGTGTTCCAATGCTTGTTCTACTTCAACAATGGGTCTCCAAATCAAAGGTCTCCGTTCTTGTTGAGCATTACATGTACTCTTACCAATCTTATATTGAAAATATGTGCGTAGGATTTCCAGTGGATGCACATTACTAACTGTCTCAACATTTGTGATCTTTCGTATAACTCCACACAGATCGTCCCCACATAAAACATTTGCTGCCGTGAGCCGTCCTAAATTTCGAAGAAGCGCATGGATAGGCATATTTTGCAGGAGGTCATGCCACACAGGCGAGGTCAGCATCTTGTTTGGAACATGCTCCCATGACAGATTATGTGTTTGAATTAACGCCCTCAGTCTCTCGGTGCTGAAACAATGTTTTGCTTCATTTACGCCCTGAAGGAAATTCCTAATTGTACCAATCTCTGGACACTGTCTTGTAATGCGTTCGTGTCCATAGCTGGTCACAGCATTTTGCAGACCTTTGGTTATGTATTTCAGTATAAAACCAATCACGTGGTTACTTGGTCTCACGTGAGCTAACCTCAACACATCTTTGTGTGACCATTTCCCACGTTTTTTATATTTCGTCACATGTCTTGCCAACACAGTCATCCCACCGGGGTATTCGTTGTACATATTAGAAATTGCACGTCTGTGTGCTCTCCCCCAGCCTGTTACATTGCTTCCTAATTTTTCACAGTAGTCTACAAACGTGAACAAAAATGTTGGAATTCTACAAACATTTTTGAGAATGGAATATGCCTTCCTCTTTGTTTCAAGATCTGTTGATCGTGCGCACACAGTTAGTGCAAACAGAAGGGAATTTTGCTTGAACACTCGCTTGTCTTCACTATACTGTCTGATGATATCTACTACTTCTGCACCTTTATTCAGTTGTATTAACCTGATTGGAAAAAAATAATAATAAATGTAGGTAAGTCCACTCTGGATCCGTACATGTATCTTTAAAGACAAACAAGCTATCATTTTGATTTAAAGATATATATCCCGCGATTAGACCAAAACATTGATTTAAAAAAAAGTTTAAAAACTAAAAAAACTTAAAATTGTAACTGACCATGTATATATTGCCTAGAATTAATGAAATAAATGCTATCATCCATGTAATAATAAAAATATTTACTCCTCCATTGTTCACATTTGATTTCTTTTCACAAACACAAAAATATTATACAAGGTTTTTTGTTCAACCCGTAATTTAAAAACATTTTATTTGTAAAACGTTGAATATTTTCAACTTTTATTACAAACACAAAATCCATTTTGATAGCTTTTTTATCTTAAAAGTGGCTTTAGCTATGTTGACCCCAAAGTATGATTTTTTTTTCTACTTGTACTTGATTTACAATAACAAATAACAGATATATACAGGCATAAAAAAATCTTATATTCTTTGGTATTATGTTTATAATATTTATAACCATTAGGTCGTTGCCACTGCTGCTGGTTTGAGTCCCCGAGGTTATACATAAACCTAGTACCTGGTATTTTGGTACCAGCTGCTCATCTTATACTAAAGTAATATTTGGCACTGTTAACACTATTTAAATTCGAAAATTGTCTAAAGCTAAGATGGTCATTTTGTTTTTTACAGTGGTTACTCTTAGACGGATTTCGGCTATACTTTTAGAGATATTATTTGGCCTTGTATGATACCACTTTATCTTTAGAAAATTCACATACTTTTCAAATTGGAGCTAAATTGATGAAGTCTAATTGACAGAAACGATATCGTCTTGAGCATTATAACTTTGGTATTATGTTTATAATATTTATAACCACTGCTAGTGGACCGTTTGAGTCCCCGAGGGTATACATAAACCTAGTACCTGGTACTTCGGTACCAACTGCTCATCTTATACTAAAGTAATATTTGGCACTGTTAAAACTATTTAAATTCGAAAATTGTCTAAAGCTAAGATGGTCACTTTGTTTTTTAAGAGGTTACTCTGAGACGGATTTCGGCTATACTTTTAGAGATATTATTTGGCCTTGTATGATACCACTTTATCTTTAGAAAAAACACATACTTTTCAAATTGTAGCTCAACTGATGAAGTATAATTGACAGAAACGATATCGTCTTGAGCATTATAACTTTGGTATTATGTTTATAATATTCTTGTGTATTTTGTGGAAATAAGGTCAGGTCTAGTTTGGTATTCATATACAGACAGTAAGGTTGAAAAATGCCAAACCTGGGTTTTCACAAATTTAAGAATTTTTATGTTCGTGTTTATCTCTTTTTTGTTATTGTGTATCATTCTAAATTGCAAATAAGGGACCCATGGGCCACACCCTTCACCTGAACAGTGTTGATATCTTACAAATATGGGAATCTCATTTTTTCAAATAATTATAGCACTCCTTTGGATTGGAGGAGACTTAAAAATGAATGAAAATGACAAAATTTGGTAAGACGCCCTAAATACATGAGAAATTATTTTTTCAATTTGTTCAATACATCCATTTAAATCACTCGGATGCAACTCGTTTTTCAATCCATGGTAAGACGTCTAAAACACATCAAAAATGAATTTTCCAATTTATTTGAAAAACACGAAGTTTATACATCCATGTAAATCACTCAGACGCAACTGGTTTTTCAATCCATGCAGTAGTTCGGAGAAGATTTTCAAAAAAAAGGAAACACTGAAACCTATTTTGCCCCTCTCTTAATCCGCCTCTGAGTGCATCTGGCTAAATGTTTGTTTGTTTGTTTATTGTTGTTTAACGTCCCACTCAAGAATATTTCACTCATATGGAGACGTCACCAAATGCCGGTGAAGGGCTTCAAATTTTGGCCAATGCTCGGCACTTACGGCCATTGAGCAGTGAGGGTTCTTTAACGTGCCGACACCTACTGTGACACGGGACCTCCAGTTTTTACTGTCTCATCCGAAAGACAGGAAACTAACCTGTCACCGGCGAGACTCGAACTCACGACCTCACGATCCAGAGTCGAGCGCGCTACCGACTGAGCCAGGCCGGCTCGCATCTGGCTAAAAACACAAACTTGGTTGGGGATCTTGGGCACTTCCTCCTGTAAAGTAGGTTTGAAGAACAAGTTAATATTGTGGAAAGAAATGCCCCATGCCCATCTTTCATTTTTGTAGCTTTAAAAAATTCATAAAAATTCAACAAGAGGCCCCATAATTTCTGTTTACTTAGGTGTCTGTTACCTTGACCTTTGACCCAATGACCTTGAAAGTTTGTCAATATGATCCTTAAATAATTCCTTACAACTTTCTTATATATCTTTGCATAGAAAAGGTAAATAAGTTTTCAGTATATGTATACAACTGTACCCTGTTATTCAAGTGTCCCCAAGTGGACTGTTTATTGACAGATTCCATTTTCATTCACAAACTTTGTAAATATTAACTTATCAATCATGCATAAAAAAAATATTGAAAGTCATCTGATCATTGGTTCAGGAGAAGAAGATTCAATGATATATGATGTAAAAAAAAAAGTCAAAAACATGAAAAATCCACTTACAAGGGGAAATACATGTAACTCCGATAATTGTCAATCTGTCAATTTTGACCTTAATGACTGTTTTTGTAAATCAAAGTATGCTGAACATTTTTGCTTTTTTCCAAGATAATATGACATAACTGTCCAAGACATTTACTAAAAAGGTGATATAACTCCAATAAGGGGCGACCTGAAAATTTCGGCCCTGTTGACTATTTTGTGTACTGAATGTTTTTGCTTCCATTCATTTTCACTCTATCCATTATACTTTTAAAGATAATAGAACAAAATTGTCCAAAACATGAGAAATTTAATTAAAAGGGGAAATAATTCCCATAAGGGTTGACCCAACAGTTTTGGCCCAGTTGACTTTTTTGTAGATATTTGTGTGCTGAACATTTTCGTTTCTTTCACTTTCTCTGTCTATTATACTTTTCTAGATAATAGGACAAAACAGTCTAAACATGAATAATTCACTTAAAAGGGGAAATAACTCCCATAAGGCCAACCTGTCAATTTTGACCCTATCTTTGCATGCTGAACATTTCTGCTTCTGTCACTTATACTCTATACTTTGTAAGATAATGTCAAAAAACACCCAAAAACATGAAAAATCCACAAAAAGGGGAAATTACTCACATAAGGGTTGACCTGAAAATTCGCATCAACATACGATATTGGTAGATTTTTGCAAGCCATTCAATTTTAGGTAACAGTTTTTTTTCTAGCTTTAATAATCTTGGGAGATACATGCACTAAATCAAAAATATCTGCTGACTCATTCATTCTATATTTAGCCATAGCAGCCATGTTTGGTCCTAGCCCCTTTTCAAACCTTATGTGGCTTCCCATGGTTATACTTCCTGTCAAGTTTGGTTCAAATTGGCCTAATGGTTCTAGAGTAGTAGTCATAAATGTCTAAAATTTAGCAAAAATCATTTATATTTTTCCATTTACTTTGGTGCCTGCGACTTTTGACCCCATAACCTTGAAATTTTGTCAAAATGATCCTTAGATCATTCATAAACAACTTTGTCATATATCTTTGTATACAAAAAGTCGATCAGTTTTGAGTTATTAAACAATTTGTAATACAGTTGTACCCTATGTTACTGAAGCGCCCCCTAGTGGCTTGTTTATGGACAGATTTCATTTTTGTTCGCACACTTTGTTGATATCGACTCATGCACACAAAATTTTAAAATCAACTGATTATTGGTTTATGAGAAGAAGATTTTAAAGATGTACCAATTTTTGGCCTTGGTGGCCCCTTAAAGATTTGGTCCTGTTATGACAAGCTGAGAACAATGTTCTCAGCTTGTCATAGTTGGCAACTATGACAAGCTGAGAACATTGTTCTCAAATATTACATAAGTTTTAAATATTCTAGACAGAAATTAGAAAAATTATGTTTAATCTAAATAGTGTTTAAAATTATTACTTAATTAAGCCCTACATAAATTGTCTTATACAAAGTCATGATATCTCATTAGTAAGTTTTCAAGATTTTAACCATTTTATTTGTATACTGTTATTAAGACAGAAATACCACAGATTATCATTTATTCATTATTCTTGAGGAATTTGATTTATTTTAAATGATAGGATAGCATTAAGTTTTGTTTGTTTACTCAAGAAACAATGCCAACACCTGTGTTGGTACAGATGTGTTACTTTCTCTTTAGGTAGAGTTAGGTGAGAAACATCAATTAGTTATTTAAACAAGATAGTGATTAGGTTTTACAAGAATCAAAAGTTTATTTTCATTTAGGCTTACAATGTTAGATATTTAGTAACACATAATGAAACTACAATAGAGATTAATTAGTTATCCTGTTTGGGCAAGAAAATGAAAGAATGTTTATAGTCATATAAGGAGAATATCAAAAAAAAAAAAAAAAAGAGTGAGGTTTTGAGTCTTAAGCTGGTAGGACTTATACAGTAGGGATGTAGGGCCAGTGTTAGGAAATCTGTTATATTTGTATATAATGTATATGTATATCATGTACTCTACTTATGCTCCATCATTAAAAATATATTTCTTATAACTACTTGATTGTAGTTTAGTTTTATACATGGCTGTCAGGTTTGATGGAAACCTGATAGTCAGTACTGCTGTCACCGGGTATAATGATGCTGATTCCCCTGGAACTCATAAGTTCCGCGCCGCACCTTGGTGATACTGTTGAGGCCACTATGGGTCCTAGCCCCTTTTCATGCACAAACTTTGTGCAGCTTCACATGTGGATGATACATGCCAAGTTTGGTTAAAATTGGTCCACTGGTTCGTGAGAGAAGAAGTAGTAAATGTGCAAATGTTAACGACGGACAACACACGACAATATAAAAAAGACGTTTGCAATAGGTCACCCTGAGCCTTTGGCTCAGGTGACCTAAAAATGTGTCAAAATTTATTTGGGGATTTCTATGAAATTAACAATCTTGAATCATACAAATATGAAGATCACTCAGATGAAATTAGTTTTTCAATCCATGCAGCAGTTTTTGGAGAAGATTTTATTAAAGTGGGTTATCACTTGATGCCTATTTTGCCCCATCCTTGATCCACCCATGGGTTGATCCAATCGAAATGAACAAACTTATTAGAGGACCTTGAGTACTTGCTTCCTATGAAGATTCATCAAAATCCCTCCTGCTGTTTTGGATAAGAAGTTGAAAAGTTAACGGATAGATGGGAGGACAGATGGGAATCTGGTACTTGCTTCCTTCAAGGGTTTGTCAAAATTTCTTTAGCAGTTTGACAGTATGAAAAAAGCATGTCCCTATTTGCAGTTTTGAAAATTCATAGAAAACATTATATTTCAGCAAAAAATTTTCAGGAAGGCATTTATCTACTTAATTACAGGTAAAACACATAAAATGAATGCATCATAATGAATAAATGGGGAGAAAATTAAAGAAATCATACAAAAATGAATGAAAAGGACAATGTGTAAAAAGACGTCAATAACAAGTCATTAGGAATTTAACATGACCTCACTAGACCTCATATACAATCTACGAAAACATACAAACTGGCAGGCCAAAAATAGGAACCCAATCTTTTAGATCATGGGTCATAACAATACTTTGGAACACAATTCTAATGCCTGAGTTTTTTAAAATGGTGTGTGTGTGTGTGTGTGTGTTATAATTTTGATTACTACATGTAGTAACTCATTCACCCCTCAAAAGACACACTTGGACTAGTTTCACTAGTTAATATCTACCACTGACTTAAAATTATGGAACCCCACTGGTGTCATATAAAATGATGCAATAAAGAAAAGTAGTACATGTATGAATACAACAGCCTTTTTCTTACTTAATTCTGCTCAATTGATAAATACTATATTGCATGCAAATTAATAAGCCAGTATGCACAGTTTAGCTATATTGTACTCAAATTTTGTTATTAGCTCACATGGCTTGAAGTGCCCAAATTGTAGAAACAGACTGTGACCGTAATGAAAAATTTCCCAGTTTGACACAAATTCACATCAAAATTCAAAATCGTGTTGCTAATGGCCTTTTTCAAAAATTGGCAGACAATAGCCTGATGTAAATATGGTCAAATTATAAAAATATGTGATGTGCAACAAGGTTTGCCGAGCTCATCACATCACACAGTTACCCTTCCAGATGCTGACCGTGCCCTTGGTTACTTCAGTACATGAAAAGCACAATAGAGCCACAAATCTAGCTATTGGACCAGACAGTGAATCTGCCTATATCCATGACTGTTACGTGTTTTGGTTCCCATGTCGCAAAAGGCATGGCACGTAAAAGAATCCTCATTGTACTGGCGATAGTCCATAGCACATGTCAGAATTTGTGGCACTTTACCACATCACAATATAGCCTAGAGTAAAACATGCTTTTAGTAGCAACCACCTGTGTATAAAGAATTTTGTTTTGTTTTAATCTGATGTTTTGCTGTTTTATATTTTTTTTTGGGGGGGGGGGATGGGGTAGCTTTTTTTGTTTATTTTCGTTTTTCTTTTTTTTGTGTTTTTTTTTTAAGTAGCTCTATTTACCGATAAATAAATGAAACATCTTCGCTTTTATATTCCCTATGATCTCCCGGGCGACAAACACACGTCACTGTCCCTAAACAAAGGAATCTTTTCAGCAATGCTATATCAGACAATTGCGACTGCCTCTCTGAGCACTGGAAACCTGTTTGTATCACCATCTCTGTATTAGTTATTGTCAATTTCGTGGGCTATAGACTACTTTCGTTTTCGATCAGCCATTTCAATCACTGGTTTATTGTCTGTGTAAACTGAATATATATTTTAAAACGACGTCACTTTGTTGATAATACTCTGTAATCGTTACTATTTTTTTTTTCGGTTGATTCAAATCAGTACACTGTCAACAACTACTCCGTTTAGCAGTTATAATATTCCTCCAGTTTTGTGACAACAACCACTAGGCTATGAGCACTACCGAGGTTTTTCGGATGTCACTGATTTACCCCAAAAAACAAAAACTACCCAAAAAGACCCCAAGTAACCCCAAAACAATTAAATCGAAAAATATTTGCATCAATAATCATTTTAAATGCATTTTCTTCTGTATTAATATTTCATAGACAACTAGAAATTAAAAAACAAAACAAAACAAAACATTTATCACTTCTCATAGAACTTACGGACACTGTCATTTAGTAAAATGAAGAGCTAAATCGGTCTTCTTCAATTATTCCTGAAATATTTTTCATATTTTATGTCAAATTTCTATTATACAAATTCTACGTAATGTGCAAAATGATTATTACATATGTATTAAACGTCTTTACCGTCCCATATAAATAACATTCTGGTACATTTTAAAATGTCATGCTGACTATATTATGGTTTCAGAAATACATCGTGAAATTGGATAAAACAGCATTATCAAAGTCAAAACATCTACAGTCATAAAACATATTCATCATATTATAATAAGATTGCTAAAATTGCTACGATTTAAATGTTTTTGTGTGATTTGGGGGTCATTTTATGTGTTTTTTGGGTCATTTTGGATGTTTTTGTGTCTTTTTGGGTGTTTTTGTTTTTTTTGGTCTTTTGGTGTCACTTTTTGCCCCTTACGAATAATAGAAAAATCTAGAGAAAGACAAAAGAACTTCCGGTTTAATGGATTTGTCAAGTTTGTCAGCCTCAGTAAGTGTCGGTGTCAGTGTGTATAAAAAGCTTAATGGCAGTGCCTTCAACGACAGACGACTTGAGGGAACTCACTTGCTTTTTTTTCGCAGGTGGTGGAGAAAAATGTACCCCAAAGGCGAGTGATCTACAAAGTCAAAGGACACGTATAGAAAGGTATAAATTTGCACTTTCGTTTTAGACTTATTCGCCTACTGCGGTACACCAGGACCACTGTTCTCGGTAGGCAGTATAACTTAACATACTATAAGCTATACAGTACCACATACATGCAGTTTTTAGTTTTTTTGGGGGGCGAAGCCCCAAATAACTAATGTCATTGTCCGTTTGTGTCGATTCGCTTGTAGATTTGTTTGTTTATTGTTGTTTAACGTCCCATTCAAGAATATTTCACTCATATGGAGACGTCACCAAATGCAAGTGAAGGGCTTCAAATTTTGGCCTATGCTCGGCACTTACGGCCATTTACAGTGAGGGTTCTTTAACATGCCAGCATCTACTTTGACACGGGACCTCCAGTTTTTACTGTCTCATCCGAAAGACAGGAAACCAACCTGTCGCCAGCGGGACTCAAACTCATGACCTCACGATCCAGAGTCAAGCGCGCTACTGACTGAGCCAGGTCGGCTCGATTCGCTTGTAGAAAGGATTGCGATCAAACGGGGGCATGTTAATTTTTGTTATGTTTCAAAATTAAAATGTAATAGGCTAAGTGTCCCATGAATACGACGGTTCCTATTTAGTTTCAGAATCACACGTGGTACGTTTAATTTTTAATTAATTTGTGTGATTTTGTGCCAAAAACCAGTTGACTAAGCAGGGATTTTCCACCCTATCATATGGGGCCAAAATAAGGCCCATTCCCAATGCAAGATCAATACATTTTTTCCCAATTTGCCATCAAAATTTCCCAATTGAAGTTTAATGACAATAAATTTGAAGAGATTCTTGTATTTTCACATAGTTTTGTGTATTTCAAGATTTCCCTGTTTCAATAAAATGTTGCTAAAATTCCCAATTCAAAAGGCCCAGGCCCTATTCCAAAAAGAGTGTGGAAAATCCCTTCCTATGAAACCACTTGACTCTGAAAACACTCTGAGAGTCATTGTATATCCCCAACCTATGAAACCACTCTGAGAGTCATTGTATGTCCCTGACCTATGCAGGGATTTTCCACCCTATCATACGGGACCAAAATAAGGCCCCATTCCCAATGCAAAATCAATACATTTTTTCCCAATTTGCAGTCAAAATTTCCCAATTGAAGTGAAATGACAATGAATTTGAAGAGATTCTTGTATTTTCACATAGTTTTGTGTATTTCAAGATTTCCCTTTTTCAATAAAATGTTGCTAAAATTCCCAATTCAAAAGGCCCAGGCCTTATTCAAAAAAGAGTGTGGAAAATCCCTGCTTAGTCTTGTCATTTCATTGTCAACACATTGCTGTGTACAAGGCATTATATAAAATGTGGAGTGGAGGAATAGACGGCTGCTGCATAGATATAAACTATGGAGTTGAATAACTTGAGTAAAGCTATAAAGTGGCTTACAAACTAGTTAGTGGAATTTGAAACATGAACTTGCCGAAAAACTATGTGGCCATTGGCCCCTAGGGGTGAAATGGTACTCCTTCTCCACGGTTCGGTACGTATTGCGGTGCACAGGTTACTGTTCGGTTATTTTCAGTTCAGTACAGATGTGTTATAGTTAATTCTACTACAAAAAATGTTTTCAATGTTAACTTTTATTTCAGCTTGTAACAACAATTAAATAACAAAATGTCATGCCTTGACTAGAATTTATTAGATAAAATAAATTAAATGTTTAACTATTTAAAACTGTTGTAGATGAGATAATTTTCGATATACTTCAAAAACACTTGCGCAGTCTCAGTCTATCTCACAAATTTATAATCACAGACTTGGAATAGCATACCTGGGCTCCAATTTCTGTGGAAACGCTGGGTAAAATTGGAGAATTTTGTATGTCCCAGCATTTAAAATTCTCCGATTTTACACAACGTTCCCACAGGAATTAACCTGGGCTCAAGAGTATCGAGTAAATGACAGAAGCCCACATTGTCAACCACCGAGTATGGTCGCATAAATCCTGAGGTAACATACTTTGACTTAGTGCTTGAATAAGGTAGCAGCCTGTTTAATAACACTTGTTTGATGGTTGCTTAAGGTTAGGCTTGTTTTGAAGAATGATCGAGCAATTATGCTTGTATGGAATGACGGCAAAACAAATTTTGCATGTGGCTGTCTTTGAGTCTTTTGATTTGAACCCAAAGTGCTTCCACACCGGTAATCGGTAGGTCGGAAGTGCATTTCGAAGTTGAACATTGTTATCCGCCATATTGGTTGTTATAAGTTATTACCAAACAGGTGAATGTAACTTGTAAGACCGCACACAATTGGTTTATCAAAATCTTTCGACCAATCAGAAACTCCCGAAAAGCGGCCCGATTTACGCCTGTGAAAATAGTCATTCAGCTTTAGATTTACCATGGGAATGGTATGTACCGTCAGCTGGAGTCACCGCACCGTGTACCAAACCAAAAGAAAAATTACCGCGGTTTAACTACACCGCGGCATACCATTTCACCCCTATTGGCCCCTTGTTTTATAGCACTACTCTCTAGAGCCAAGATCTTAAATTACCGAGACTTGCCATAAATAATGCGGTGAACTACAGACCACTGACATTAGGCCTATGTATTAGAATATAATTATTATTTCACTCATATGTAGCCTGAATAGGCCTACATGTGTTCTTGTTACATTTTGTATAATTTCTACTGGTAAGGTACATATTCTCGGACGAAAATCAAGGTTTTTACTGAATATTTTCAGTAACTGGTAGAATTACATATGTTTAATTTGAAATTCTGTATCACAATAGGTTGTCTTTAGATGCAATATTATTTGATGAGTTTTGGTGGAAAAAATGGAACAAGAAGTGAATTTAGTCCATTTAAAAAACTCAACCTGAATGCCGTAATTGTGATGCAGGAGGACCTATTGTCGGACAGTAGTAGTATTTACGTTGAGCTGGTGACGTCACTTCCCTCCCGGCTTGTGTTGGACAGTACGATAGAAAAATGAGTGATTACAATGTTGTAGTGGAATTATTAATCGTAACTTTTGTAACATGTTTCATCTAATGTTTAAAATCAAACGATGTATTAAAAATGGTTACGGTCCACTAGTCTGAAGGTTCACTAGTCCGTAGGTTCACCAGTCCGAAGGTTCATTAGTCTGAAAGTTTACCAGTTCGGTCCCCTAGTCTGAGGGACAATTAAACAAGATGACCATAATTCAGCACACACTCTCCTGAATAAAATAATGTCAAAAAGCACCAGAAAAATTTAGGCCATGGTGGAAATATGCATTCACTAATCAGAACTAGAAAATACAAACGTTTTAGGGGACCTTCAGTTCTTGATTTCATTGAAGTACGTTACGTAGGATTTGACCAGAGCTTATACAACAACCAACGATGGTAGCTCATTTGAGCCTTGGGCACAGATGAGCTAAAATAATAACAATAAAAACTGTTAGATATTCTGGTATTCTCTCGGACTTCATTTACAACTTATGAAAGGTATAGAAATGATAGTTTTTGGCAAAATTATATCTTCAATGCTTGAAATTGACATTTGTTGACTTTTTCTTGTTTCTGAGAGAGAAAGAGAGTAGCGTGTGTAGTTTTAGTAAATTTTATAAGGCAAATAAAAACAGAAATATTAAATTTAGCGTGGCAAAAAGAAGACAATTTAAGGTCGCAAATTGGAGAGATGAAAAGACAACGTTTAACGTCGCAAATAAGGGAAGTGAAAAGACGACATTTTAAGGTTGCAAATTAATGAGGCGAAAAGACGACAATAAATTTGCTTATTTTCGGGGCGAAAAAATGACAAAATGTCAATGGTGGAGCGTCGGAATCTGCACGATCCACTCGTAAGAAAACAAAATACATTGTACATGTATATATTATTCATTTTCTGAAATATTTTTTCACCAGATAAGAATTACCCCAGAGAACAAAATATTACTTCATTTTTTTTCTAAATAACATACTATGGGGAAAACTAAATATTAGTTTGTTTTCTCAAGATAAGTTTTCACTAGATATGTTTGTGTTCATATTTTATTTATAATACACTAATAGCTAGTTACATTTCATTTTCACATGGTGTTCTACACTATCTATTGGTTCCAATTATGTTCAAAATGCAGTTGATAAATCCTAGAGAATACATGTATTTGATTTCATTTAAAGAAATACGCTAAAAGACAAATCACATGACACTCAGGTAGGGTAAAGCGGGGACGATCCTGTTACTTATAAAGCTGCTATTGAAAGCTACATTGTAAATGTGGGATCCGGATCAATCCTAATCCTTTGTTTACATCTTTTTCTATCAGACTGTTGAACCTTTGAACTAGTTTATAACTTAAAAACTGTTCACAGCTCCACCCTTAAACCATATATATTGTTGATTGTTATGAGAAAACACATTCAGTAGTGTATGTGGGGGTCCAGTCTCAGCCCCTGAAATATATACATGTACTTACTATACATAGTTACATTTGATATCAAAGTAGGGACCAGCGAGACATATCATTACGTGGAATTCTTGTTTACTCAATGCAGGTCATAACCATCATTTTCATTTTTAGAGGTTGACAGGTATGGTTAAGCTATCTGGATTATATCACTTGTTTGGTATTCATATTGCTATAATCTTTTGAGAAAGCATTTGACAAATATTTAGGTTTTAGTTCAAATTCATTGTTGAGCCACAAAATAAGAGAAAAGAACGGTCTGTCATGGATCGAATGAAGAACATTTGATAAGGGTGCTAAGATTCCATCTGGGATCTCTTGCTTATAGTATGCTGATGTCATTTTACAAGATTTTCAGGTCAAAGGCCATTAACACTCCTGAAGAAAAAATTTCCTTTTTCTCTAAAACTTGTTGTGTCGGTGTATTCATTTGAATAGCATAGGGAATAGTACAGATGCTGCACGTATGTTGACAGTGATTACAAGATAAATTAAGGGGCAAAGGTCAAAGGTCATTGATATTTCGGAGACCCCAAATGTTAATTTTCTGAAGAAAAACAAATCAACTTTTTGTATCAGCATGTACAGAAATGCATCGAAAATATCGAAAACATCGAAAATATTTTCATAAAAAAAAAATCCAATTCAACGGAAATGATTTCATTGAAGACAAATATAATTGCATTTCTTTTCAGAAGATAATGGAAATAAAATATTATTATAATTTGTCAGCTGGTTTATTTGCAGCATTTGCTATTAGCAACCATTGTAAAATTCTATTTTTAGAAGCACATGGAAATGCTGCTTCATAAAGATATGAATTATGTGCACTAAATTCTAGGACTGTCATTGATGAGAAATTCTACATGTACATTGATATATTGATACATTTAAGTAAAAAATATTGTTAAATAGAATAATTTGATACTTCTGTAAAATGCATTCAAAATAGATAGATCCATTTGAATACAATATTTTGGTGTTTAATTGTGTACATGTATTTAGCTATCTGAAGATGAATTAAACGATCATTCATTATAGGTATCATTGCAAGGAAAACATTGTTTTGTTCAACAAATTGAACAATAAGAATAGAATATAACATTAAAGCCGAAAAGGGGCATGAGCTGTGTTTACTAAAACAAAGTATTTCAACTTTTTCTTCTTTTACAATAAGAATGAAATATAACAATTGAAAAACTTGAAGTAAAACCTGACAAGATCGGAAGTGAAAATTTCGGAGTTCTGAAAGAAAACATATTCTGTGAATGCATCATAAAATACAGACCGGATAATTGCATATCCCTGTTTAATAAATTGCATAAGAATTCAAAATACAAAACCATTTCCTATCTCTCACATGTTAAATATTCCTTTTAATTTCATAGGTTAAACCAAGAGTTCATGTTGATTGCTTAAAATATCCCCCAAAATGAGGGAAAATATACTGATCACGATAAAAGTTATGTATGGACATATTATTTACATAGAAATGAGAACATACCAAAGCAAGTTTTATGAAAATTTTGCTTTTCTTTCATTATTTTACCCGAAAGCTTAATGAGATTCCAGTACTAGTGTACCTAGAATGTTTATAATAGTATTATACATGTATATATAATTGAAAGGAATAATTTTACATAAATCATCATTGTTCACTAAAATACTCTATTCCCGTTAATTGCATATTCCTGTTATTTGCATAATTTTCTCCAACATTTTGGCTACGCAATTAAGAGGAATCCATTGTACATCAATACTAAAAAAAAAATGTATTGATTATTGTGTACAATCAATTTGTATATCAATTTGTTTATCAATAAAGAATCTGTCAAAACACACAATTACAGTAAAACCTGCTTTAGCGACCACCTGTGTGTAAAGACCACCTTGTCATAAAGACTGTTTTCCTGCTGTCTCCAGTATTACCATTTGTGTACAAATCAACCTGTATATAAAGATCACCTCCCTATAAAGACCGATTTTGTTGTGTCCTAAAGGGGGTCTTTATATACAAGTTTCACTGTACTCAGGCGACATCTTTGGTCATCTTGATTCAAATGTTTCATGTATCATCCAGTTATCAGAAGTTCTCTCCCTTTTTCAGATTGATTGCAAGGGGTCATGGAAGAACTGTGTTGCAGAGTGTTAAAAATATCAATGGTCGGTGTTGCAAGCAGTACACACTTCTGTTCGCCATTGCAGTCTGCACAAGATCTAATGATCCTAATATTGCTAAAGAGGCATATGTATGTCTGCGGGATATATGTAAGATACCGACGGATCTCTTTATGTTTGTCAAGTTTTCCAAAGAATTGTTCGAGGAGGGGAACCATAAATTGCCGATGGGAAGACTTCATCGTCGAGAAATTGCAAAGTGGTACACTGAGAATCCACGATTTCAAGAGGACATTATGCTTTTGGCATTGTATGTCACAAAATATCCACAACGTCATGGTGTGAGTCATCGCTATATTCTGAAAAGAGTTCATCCAAAACCTCCGAATGCTGCTTTTAATTTCATATTTCGATACGTCATCAGAGGTCTGCAGTATGCCAAGAGGAAGTACAGTGAGGACCAAGAAGATCCTGACCTTCAGTGTACCAACCAAGTTATAAATTACAACATTGTGCTTGTAAAAGAGTTTCTAGAGGATTTACAAAAGCTTCGTCTCAGTAGAAGAGGTCAAGAAGAGGAAGCATGTGATATATTAAAAAAACGTCAAGATCTGCTGACATGGGAACATGTGCCTTACCACTTTCTCAAAAATGAGCAAGTGTGGCATATACTAATCAAAACTCTTCCGATGACCGCTTTGATTCGAAAGTTAAGTAGATTGTCATCGCTTGGGATACTTCAAAATGAGACAGAAAAATGGGTTTGTGGTCGACTAGAAAATGTTGAAATCTTGAATATGTCAAGACTTCATCCAATTCAAATTTTAGTAGCGATCTCACAGTATAGACATGGGGTGCCACGGAGAGGGCACAAAATTACAGCAACTCAAAGCCACTGGTCACCAAGTGAAAAAATATTGAAGTCCTTAGAAATAGCATTTTTTAGTACTTTTGGAAATGTGAGACCCACTGGGAAATGTCTGCTTTTAGCAATTAATATCTCTTCTATGGATCAGCCTTGTCTTGGAACAACGTCACTTAAAACCAGAGATATTGCAGCCGCTGCAGCACTCTTGTACTCAAGAACTGAAAATGATGTCACCATTATCACAATCAGTAAAGAAGTGTCACCATTTGTCATTGGTGAGCGGGATGACATTGAGTCTGTTCTCCAAAAGATCAGTCAAGTTCCTGGGGACACAGAATTACATTTGCCTTTTAAATATGCATTAGACCAAAGAATGAAAGTGGATGCCGTCATCTTAGTGACAGATATTGTCATTACTGATGGGGAAAGTACATGCAATTCTGTGCGGAGAGAATTTGAATTCTACCAGCAGCATGTGAATGGTCAGTCAACTGCAAAGCTCGTCTTCGTGAATTTATGTAATATGGATAATACCGTCGCTGCTGATGATAATCCGGACATGTTGCATGTTAATGGAATGGATTCATGCACGTTTGAAATCATCAGCAACTTCATCAGTCCTCTTGATGACTGCAGAGAGGAAGAGATGATGGACATAGTTGAAGAGAGACAATAAGGGAGATACAGTGGAACCTCACCTAAAGACTACCTTGCTTAGAAGACCACCTCGCATTTCGGACCACAAGTTTTCAGTCTCTTGATAAATATCTAATAAGTACAGAACCTCACTTAAGAGACCACCTCACGAATCAGACCACTTAGTCAGTCAATTCACCCCTCCCCCCACCACCCCCCCACCCCCCCCACATCATCCCAACACCCCCGCCATGTTAATCCACCTCCCCCCCTCCACCCCCCCACCCCTATCCGCCACCCATATCCACCCCACCCCCCACCCCCCCCTCTCCCCCAACACCCCCCACCCACACCCCTCACCCCCAACCCCCACCCCCCTCCCCCGCCCCCCAATGGAATGCAACCCCCTCATCCCCCCCCCCCGTGCCTCAACACGACACCCCCCCCCACACCGCCCCCCCCCCCTTCCCAACCAACAACCCACGCCCCATCCACCCACTCGCCCGAACACGCATGCCCGCCCCGACACCTCACCCCCGCTCCCCCACCCCCAACCCCCCGATCCCCCACCCCCCCCCCTCCACCCATCAACCCCCCTCGATCACCCCCCAGACCTCCCAATCCCCCCCCCATCCCCCCACCTCCCCCGCACTCACCTCTCCCCCTCCCCCTCACCCCCCCCCCACAACTCACCCACAACCCACCACCCCCCATCCGTTTGACCCCAACCCCCACCCCCACACCCCCCCCCCCCCGACGCTCACCCGCCCCACCCAACCCCCCCCACCCCCCCCCAACCCTCACAATGCCGCTCCCCCCATCACCACACCCCCCCTCAACCCCTCCCACGACCACCCCCGCCCCTCCCCACCCCCCCACCCCCCCCCCCCCCCGAGACATCAGCAACTTCACCCCACCCTAACCCCCCCGCCCATTCCAACCCACCCCCCACCTCCTCCCCCCCCCCCCACCCCACAACCCGCCACCTCCCCCCCCCCCCCCCCCCACCCCCCCCAAACCCCCCATCCCACCCCCCCCCCAACCCCCCCAGCCAGCACCCCCCTTCCCCAGCCCGACCCCCCCCTCCCCCAACCCCCCAACCCTCTTCCCCCCAACACCCCACACCCGCACCCCCCCCACCCCCACCCCCCCAACCCCACCCCAACACCCCACCACTCGATGACCAACCCCCGCGCAGCCCTCTCAACCCCCCGTCTACCTCACCCCCCCCCCCCCCCCGCAAACCCCCCACCCCCCCCCTTAACCCCACGACTGCACCCCCCCGAACGCCTCCCACCCCCCCCCCCTCCAACCCCCCCCACCACCTCGCACCCCCAGGCGCCCCCCCCGCCGCCCCGCCCCCCCCCCACCCACCCCCTCCCCCCCCCCACTCAGGACCCCCCCCCCCGCCCCCCGCCACCCAACTCCTCCCAGACAACCCCCCTCCCCACCCGATGGCCTCCGCCCCCCCCCCCCCACCCCCCAGCCCTTCGCCCCCACACCCCCCCCAGTTGCCATCCCCCACACCCCCCAAACCCCCCCACCAGCCAAGAGACACCCACCACCTCGACAATACCACCACCCACACCTACCCGGGTCAACCCCACCGATACCCTGTGCCCCCCCCCCCCCCCCACCCCCCCCCTTCCCCCCCCCCCCCCCCCCAACGCCCCACCCCCACCCACTCCCACTAAAGCTCACACCTTTCCCCCACACTCCACCACTGCTTACTCCCCCGCCCCCCCCCCCCCCAAGGCCCCCCCCCAACCACCTCGCCCCCCCCACCCCCCACCACCCCGACATTTCGGACCACAAGTTTTCCTGAAGCAAGTCTCTTGATAAAATATGGCTAAGCGCAGCAGTCCCACGACAGAACCTGTCACTTAAGAGACCACCACACTGGAATTAATACAGACCACTTAGTCCCCGAACCTCCCAACAGTCAATTAAATCCAAAACATGTAGGTGGTCTTAATAGCGAGGTTCCAGTGTAACTAAAGAGAAAGCAGTAAATTTTGATGCAGTTTGGAAAAGTCCAGTTTTGAAATTCCTCATGAGATAGATTGCCAAAATATGTAAAGTATATTATATTAACTCTTTACTGTTTGCTAGTACTAACGATAATCCAAAATCATGATTAACTCTTTGTACCATAGCGTCCTTGGCCAGGATAATGGAGGTATACCAGTTCAGTAGCGTATCCAGACCAAATCATGCTCGGGTGTATTACATACAGGCTGTGATAACACTATAGTAAAGAGTACATGTGATCTCAATGGCAAAAGGCCATAGAAAAATCAGGCACCCAAAAATACTGTACAGAATGATACTAAGGTAAGTATTGTTTCTCCACGTTCAGTATAAAACAAGTTGGTGTGCAAACAAGTATCAGATGCCAAGCCACAAGAAGAAAAGAATGTCATCATATTTTGTTCACTTTGATCACTACATGTACATTAATTCAGTCGTTATATTTTGGTCACTACATCAACGCCTGAATGGATACACAATCAGATGACATCAACCAGAAGAATATTTACTGTGCTGTTATAATGATTTAAGTCGTAATCTTTTGACGATGCATAGAATGCTTCACAACACTCAGGTTTTTCAAATTACTGGTAAATGAAAAGTGTGATTTTTTATACCCCATTGGTAAGATTTTAACTGTACCCATCATTCATTTGTAGTATACATTCAATTAGCCAATGAATGCCAGCTGACAGCAGTGTAACATTGGAAGTAATAATGTAAAACACAGAAACAGTGTACATGTACATGTATATATACAATTATAACATGTATAATGTAGGATTACTAATTAGTCATTACAGCTTGTGAACTGGTAACTTATTCCAGGTAAAATAGATAATTTATTGAAATATCACTAAAAGATGACACAGAAAATGAAGTTTACCTTTATGAATCATTACAAAATTTTTGCACAATGTTTGGTTCCATTAAGTCAAGGCTTTCTATTTTTTACAATTTTGAAACAGTTATGGAATTTTTTTGTAAACACTTGATAAAAGTTAGACAAGTTTGACAGATCATGTACAGGTATGTCAAGTTTGCTTTTATAACAACATTTTTACATAATGTTTGGTTCCATGTAGATTTGGTACATTTTTACAGTGGTTACTCTTAGACGGATTTCAACTATACTTTTAGATTTATTATTTGGCCTTGTATGATTCCACTTTCTCTTTAGGAAATATATATATATTTTAAATTGGAGCTCAACTGATGAAGTCTAATTGACAGAAAGGATCATCTTGGACATTATAACTTTGGTATTATGTTTATAATATTTAATTTTTATTATTTTGAAATTGACCATGACAGAGTTATGGGACTTTTTACACAATAGACGTATGTCCAATTGCTTTTTTCTTAGAAATATTTTTGATACAGGAATTTTCCTGGGCCATTTTGGGCTCCAAATCTTCCATAAAAATGTACAAAAATTCCCAATTTGGAATTTCAAAATATACAATAAAGTACAATAAAACCTGCTATAGCGACCACCTCTATATAAGGATCACCTCTCTATAAAGGCCAGTTTTGAAAAGTACCATGATTGCATACTGCAACTAAATTTAACCTGTGTATAAGGGTCACCTGCACATAAAGGCCAATATTTTCTGACCCCTTGATTTGCAGAAATGTTTAAAATTGACTGTATTTTCAAACAAATCTGTCAAATTAAACATTTCTGTTTCTGTTAAAATGTCATATATTTTCCTGTTTTTAAGCTCACCTGAGTCGAAGGCTCAAGTAAGCTATTGTGATCATAACCCATCCGGCGTCCTTCCGTAAACATTTCATATTTTTTACTACTTCTCTGAAACCACTGAAGGGATTTTGAGGAAACTAGACAGGGAGCAAGTTTGTAGTTTTCAGCCAGATTGCCCCAGGGTGGATCCAGGGCGGGACAGAAAGATACCCCTCTTTCAAAATCTTTTTCTCCAGAACCACTACATGAATTGAAAAACGGATTGCTTCTGAGTGTTCTACATGGATGTGTGATTCAAGTTTGAATTTTTCATAGAAATCGGAATATTAATTTTTGACACGTTTTTTAGGTCTTTTTAGACTTTGTCATTTTCATTAATTCTTGCATGATTTCCTCAATTATCACCCCTGGAATTCATTTTGATGCATTCATTTAATGTGTTTTACTTGTAATTAGGTTAAGAAATATTTTTTGTGCAAGAATTTTACAGAAATTTAATTTCATGAATTTTTTAAGATTGCAAAAAAGAGGAGAGTGCATTTTTCACATTATCAGCTTTTGTTTCAAAAGTACCGAAGAAATTTTGACAAAACTTTACTGTAAGCAAGTGCTCAAGGTCCTTTACCTAGTTTGTAGTTTTCAGTCAAATTGGCCCAGAGGTAGATCCAGTGTGGGCAGAAAAGGTTCTAAAAGGTACCCTCTCAAAAATATTTTTCTCCAGAACCATTACATGAATTGAAAAAAACGGATTGTTTCTGAGTGATCTGTATGGATGTATGATTAAAGTTTCTATTTTTCATAGAAATTGGAATATTAATTTTTTATGTGTTTTTGAGGTCTTTTCAGACTTTGCCATTTTCATTAATTTTTGCATGATTTCCTCAGTTATCTCCCCTTGGATACACAATGATGCATTAAAGTGTTTTACTTGTACATGTATATAGTTGAAGAAAAGTTTTTGTGAAAGAATTTTTCCAAAATTTAATTTTTAAAATTTTTTATGAATTTCTGAAAAACAGTAATATTTATGTTTCTTGCCCAGATCAGCCTACCTATACATATTCTTCTTGGTCTTCTTTCCACATTTGTGGATGGTTCTCAGGTGAGTGCTTGAGGCCCTCTTTGGTCTTTTGTTTTTTCCTTTGGGACCCTGGAGTCCAAATGTAGGAGGTAGAAAATCCCTGTGATAGAAAAAATAATTGGTAGACTTTTATGATATTCTTTGAAAGAGAATCTCAGCTTTAACTTGGTAACCCCCATGATCAAATTTAGACTCACCCAAATTAGTTAACCCTGAAGATATTTGGATTTGCCTAAATCATCGATTTATTAAAAACAAGTTTATTGTTTCTCAGGGGTTCATGAGTAAATGGTATATTCCATTGTCATAATTCAGTGGTGAATAAGTCAACTAAGCTTGTAAAGTTATTGTAGCATTTAGTTTGTACATACACCCCTAAATCTGATCGTGGACTTTACCAATATTGGATAGTCCAAATTTGACTGCAGGAGTATAAGAATTTTAATTGATATACAGTATAAGCAGTCTTTAGAGACCACTCTTATACATGTACACGACCATCTGTCCTCTGCATGTTGGAAGACATATTTCTACTGTGCATGTACTAAGACAACACACTCCGCAGTGAAAATGTGTGGGTTTTTTTTTTCCCCCAAGATAGGTTGTAATTTAAAGGAAATTTAACTTAATACAAGAGGTGGTGTTTTCACAGAAAAATGTTACTTTTTCATGTTGTAAAAAAGCCTCTTTCAATTGGTTGGTTGAATATATACAGTGAAACTTGTATATAAAGACCTCCTTCGAGACAGAAGAAACTGGTCTTCATAGGGAGGTGGTCTTTATAAAGAAGTTGATTTGTAATGGTACTATTGGGGACAGCAAAAAGCTGTCTTTATGACCAGGTGGTCTTTATACACAGGTCATCTCTAAAGCAGGTTTTACTGTATGCATATATATATATGTACACTTGTTATTGTTTGTAATTTTGTTTGAACTGCTGTTTAAATTTACAAATGGCGAAAAGACAATCGGATGCAAAAGTATGTCAAGTAGTCTTATAATTTTGTAGCTCAACTTCCTAGATGTAATTTTATGTTTAATATGATATAATCAGATTATTTTTGTGTTCACAAACTGCGTCGTGTATACATACGTTTATCAAGATAAATTGAAATAAACACGACAAGTCTACTAGATCGGATTGTGATAGGGTAGACAGGCTAGTTTGCAGTACACAATTATTCATGCCACAGTATATGTACAGTATTCCATGGTTAAGCAATGTGAAATTTTTTTACCTGTGTGCCCCTATATACATTTTTGGTAAATACTCATTATTACGTTTTGGTGTCTGACAACCCAGATTTGCCACTTTAACTTAGTATAGACCTACACGTAAGTTCAGCAAGGTCACCAGATTTACTCATCGCTCAAAGTCAACTAACCTTTCACCATTTTAAGGTATAAACCAAATCTATTCATTAGCTGGACATGTTTGTACAGTGGAACCTCACTATTAAGACCACCTACCTGACAGACTTTTGTGGTCTGATCAGTGAGTTTGTCTCCTAAATGAGGCTCTCTACTTATATAGTATTTATCGAGGGACAGAAAATACCTTTATGGTGTGAAATGTGAGGTGGTCTCCTTAGTGAGGCTCTCTACTTATATAGTATTTATCGAGGGACAGAAAATACCTTTATGGTGTGAAATGTGAGGTGGTCTCCTTAGTGAGGCTCTCTACTTATATAGTATTTATCGAGGGACAGAAAATACCTTTCAGGCGTGAAATGTGAGGTGGTCTCTTTAGTGAGGCTCTCTACTTATATAGTATTTATCGAGGGACAGAAAATACCTTTATGGCGTGAAATGTGAGGCGGTCTTCTAAATGAGGTTTGTCTAATTAGGTGAGGTTCCACTGTTTATTGATGTGTTGAAGTTGATGGTATACAATTGTAAATAACGATGAAAAATACAGTGGAACCTCACCTAAAGAGCACCTTGCTTAGAAGACCACCTCGCATTTCAGACCACAAGTTTTCAGTAGCTTGATAAATATTTAATTAGTACAGAACCGCACAAATCAGACCACATTGAGTCAGTCAGTTAGGTGGTCGTAATAGCGAGGTTCCACTGTATTGCTAATTTTAAGAAAAGTTCAGATGTATTAAAATATTGTTAGAGTACATTCAGGAATTAAAATTTTCAGCAGTGGTATTTTAATAAAGGTATTTACTCAATTTATTGAAGGAAAAAATCATAAGGTCGCACATTATAAATTTTACTGTTATATACGGTTGATATGTGTATGTATGATTATCTGTTGGAAGCACACATTTCTCGGTGAAACTGATTGGTTTGACCGTTTGTGAATCTGTCATTTAGAATGGCTTTTGCAATTCATATACAATGTACATGTGCAGATGCTTTTTTGTATTAATAGTTTCAAATATTCAATGTTTAATACAAATAAAATGCTTTTAAAAAATCCCAGATTGAAAAAAAACTTGTTATAATGTTGTATTTGTGAAAAGAACTCAAATGGAAATTATGGATGAGTAAACATTTGCATTTTTGTGTGGATGGAAAGAATATCAATTTTCAGTGTATTTCATTCATTCCAGGAAATATATACATGAAATTTTCAAATTTTTCTATGTCAAAAGAGCGATTAGGATATCTTTTTAACTTTTTTAATAATTTTTGTTGTCTAATTCACACACACCCAATAAAAAATAATCAAGTAATATTGTAACTGTAATACATTCTACCTAATAGAAAAGTAGTTCCCATCATGTTGGAGTGTCCATAACAAAATTAGATTTATTGGAAAATTAACAGTAATTGGACCAATCTGAATGGAGTATCGGATCAAAATTTATTTGTATGTATATGACTGAAACGTTTTGGAGTTTGGCGTAAAACAAAATAAAAGTACTTGACGGTTGAAACCTGTGTTGACTGTCTGTAACCCGCACTGACTAGCAGAAACCTGTGCAGACTGGCTGAAACCTGCACTGACTGGTTGAAACCTGTGTAGACTGGCTGAAACCTGCACTGACTAGCTGAAACCTGTGTAGACTGGCTGAAACCTGCACTGACTGGTTGAAACCTGTGTAGACTGGCTGAAACCTGCACAGACTGGCTGAAACCTGCGCAGACTGGCTGAAACCTGCACTGACTGGCTGAAACCTGTGTAGATTGGTTGAAACCTGCACTGACTAGCTGAAACCTGCGCAGACTGGCTGAAACCTGCACTGACTGGCTGAAACCTGTGTAGACTGGCTGAAACCTGCACTGACTGGCTGAAACCTGTGTAGACTGGCTGAAACCTGCACTGACTGAAGGCGAGACTTCATACATGTACATGTAGTTTAAAACATGATGCATTTATCACTCAGGTCACATATTGAGGTTCTTTCTGTGTTTTGTTTTACAACAAAAGAAAAAATATGACAGTATTTATTTATATTCAAAGTACTGAAATATGCAGAGATCGCTATGGCATGCTTGTGCATGTTTCTCCCCTAATCTCAAAATGAATTACCATGCACCACCATTAAAATGTTTTTCAATGCTTTTAATTGTATAATTTATCAACCCTGAAAAACAGTGGACTCTTCTGTAAATCAATGACTTAGACCAATCCAATGTGTTGTTAGGGGTTAATGAGTTAAATGTACGAATGATTTCTTACTTATTGAATGACATTTTCTGTTTTTGTTCATGAATTACCATGCCATAAATCAGTTGTAAAAAATTGAAGCATTTCTCGGCTATCATTGATTTTCACCCTGTGGTGTATCTCAATATGTGAACATTTATGTTGATGGTACAGAGAAACCTCTTCTTCTTTTTTTAGGATCACTCCATCTGCCATGGAAATGTGGTCTTACCTGACAGGTAGTCTCTCAAAAAAAGTTTAAAATATTATTGGTACTTAAAGTGAGGGGGACAGAAATATATTCAGTAAAACCTGGCATGACAGACACCTTTATTCAGGGGACATGATTATTAGCATCTGTTTTAAATAGACATCAGCCTTACCTGCACAATACATTAGTTGGTCCCAATATGCTTAACTTCCATAATTTTACCCTTGAATTAGCAGACAGTCTTCCTATGATTGTTTTCCATTACAACAGGAAATATCTCAGTAAACTATTTGTCGGACTTCTATTTTGGGAAACACTCCACCAATCATTTATTTTGTGTAGTTGCTTGATATTTCGTTCCTTGCAAGTGTTGCATTTCATTGTAACATACAGTTTATTACAAGAACAGTTTGTGTTATTTATACTTACAAATGTTTTAACAGTAAAAGGTCATCCTTCATTTAGCAGACACCTTCATTCTGCAGATACCTCTTTATAACAGACAATTTTATTAATCCAGCAACTGTCTTCTAAACACAGGTTTTACTGTATATACATGTATCTTGCTTGGGGTCAATATTTGAGTTTGTTTGTTTGTTTGTTTATTGTTGTTTAACGTCCCACTCAAGAATATTTCACTCATATGGAGACGTCACCAAATGCCGGTGAAGGGCTTCAAATTTTGGCCTATGCTCGGCATTTACGGCCATTGAGCAGTGAGGGTTCTTTAACGTGCCGACACCTACTGCGACACAGGACCACGGTTTTGACTGTCTCATCCGACAGACAGGAAACCAACCTGCCGCCGGCTGGACTCGAACTCACGACCTCACGATCAAGAGTCGAGCGCGCTACCGACTGAGCCAGGCCAGCTCGTCAATATTTGAGAAACAGAGAGTGATTGCTATTCATCAGCTTGTGTATGTATCATTTAATGAATATGCCTGTGATTAATTCTGTGAAATTGATTAATTCTGTGAAATTGATTATTCTGTGAAATTGATTCAGGTTTCCATATTCTACCCATTAAGCTCTCAGGGCACTACAAAAATCAAGAAAAAGGAGTGGGCACTTAATGGGCTAATAATCTTTGATAGTCAAGTTGATGTAAAACAGTTAAGTTTTTATAAGGGACAGTGATAAAGTTGTTATAGTTATCACCGAGGACATCGATCAACATAATTCTGTTGCTTTAGGGCTGCAGATATACTGTTACTTACGGTTTTACAGGTCCACATTGACTACAAAAGGTTCTCGATCCAATGTACATGTAATGGCACTTATAGGGACATGAGAGCTTAATGGGTCAAATGCAGTATTCTTTTTCTGATAATATATACCTTTGATAATAAAAATATCATATTTGCTTCTACTGCAGTACAAGAACTTGAAGTGGTCTAGTGGCAGAGTGTTCAACTTGAAAGTAGAAGGTCCCAGGTTTGATTCTCGGACCGGGCCATATCAAAGACTTTTAAAAATGGTTGTGACTATTCCTTGACCAAACACATGACATACCGAGTGAAAGTCTCAGGTCTACCAGTAGATTTCAACCAAATTTTATACATGCAATAACTCGTCAACTGACCAAGCTATTTAATTGAAACCAGTGATCGTGAGACGACGGTGATTAAGAGCCATTTTAATCAAAGGAGCACTAGCTGTGTTTTTCAAAATTTTGTTTCCCCCTTTTTTACTACATAGATTGATATACAATAACAAAAAAGAGATATACAAAGATTCTACAAAAATTCTACAGTTCCAATATATTTTGTGAAAATTGCTTCAGAAACCTGAATTTGGCACTTTTTCAATTGCAGTTGAAAAGCTCATCCTTACTATTTGTATATGCATACCACACTGGACCTGCCCTTATTTTCACAAGATATGTAGGAATATTAGACTTTTTATGACTGTGTAAGAGTAGAAAAAAATTGAAGTAATTTTTTGTGTAAACACAGCTAATGCCCCTTTTAAGATGGGAAAGAAAATGCTTTCGGTCATAAAAGATTAAAAACAACCATGGGCGAAAATTTTCATTCATACAGTCCTTCAAAGGACATATATAAAGGGCTTTATACAAATGGGGGCCTCTGTGGTCGAGTGGTTAGAGCATCGCGCTTTAAGTCTCTCAGTTCTGGTCAGTGCAGGTTCGAGTCCTGTCGGAACATTACATGTAACTGATTTTTGTGAGAAAGTTTGCCCGTTTACTTGCAGAGGCTGATGGTTTCTTCCCGGGTACATTGTGACCGGGTTCTCTCCTCCACCATTAAAAACTGGCCACCACCATATAACTGAAAAATTGTTGAGTGTGGCATACAACACTAATCAAAATCTAGTCTTTTATACCAATGACTTAGAAAATCAAAACTGACTGACTTTTTGTATACAAAGATAATATGGGAACTTTGTTAGGAATTATCTAATGGATAATTGTGATGAAAGGTTCAAGGTCATGAGTGAAAGTTCAAAGTCACAGGCACTTACGTTAAAGGAGAATATATCAGTTATCAGGAGCATAAATCAGTTCACTGAATTTGCCAGGAAAGTGCCTGAAGGTCGCATGTTTTTTTTTTCTTTTTAAAGAAAAAATACTTGAAACTTAAAACAGGACATCTACAATGTACTCCCATAAGTGTCAACCTGACAATTTCAGTCCTATTGACTTTTTTGTACATCTTTGCATGCTTGACTTTCTCTCTATCTATTATGCTTTTCAAAATAATGTAAAAAAAATCCAAAAACTTGAAAAATCCACAAAAAAGGGGAAATAACTCGCATAAGGGTCGAAGAGATAAAAATAATAAAATATTGGTAGATTTTTGCAAACTGCTCATTTTAAGGTAACAGTTTTTTTTTTCCAGCTTTAATAATTTTGCAGGTACATGTATTAAATCAAAAATACATTTGTATCTGCTGACTCATTTGTTCTATATTTAACCATGTTTGGTCATAGCCCATTTTCATCTGCAAATTTGTGTGACTTTACATGGTTATACTTCCTGTCAAGTTTGGTTCAAATTGGTCCAATGGTTCGAGAGAAGAAGTTAAAATGTTGAAAATTTTACAAAAAAAACCTTATATTTTCCATTTACTTAGGTGCCTGTGACCTTGACCTTTGACCCCATGACCTTTAAATTTTGTCAGAATGATCCTTAGATAATTCCTAACAACTTTCTCATATATCTTTGTATACAAAAAGTCGATCAGTTAGGAGCTATTAAACAATTTGTAATACAACTGTACCTTACATTACTGAAGCACCCCATAGTGACTTGATTATGGACAGATTTCATTTTCGTTCACAAACATTGTATATATTAACGTTACAATTATGCACACAAAATTTGAAAGTCTTTTTTAAGATTTTTAAAGATGAACCAAGTTTTAGTCCTTTTTAGCCCCTTTTGAGGCCCCTAGCCCCTTTTCATTCAAAAACTATGCGGCTTCACATGGGGATGCTGTATGCCAAGTTTTGTTAAATTAGCCCACTGGTTCTTGAGAACAAGTCGAAAATCTGTAAATATTAATGACAGATGAAGTCAGACAAAAGACATTCACAAAATATCAACACCAGCCTTAGCCTTTGGCTCAGGTGACCTATACAAGAGGCTCAAGAGGGTCTCAATCGCTCACCTGAGAACCATCTACAAATGTGGAAAGAAGACCAAGAAGAATATGTTTATGTAGGCTGATCTGGCCAAGGAACATAATTATTGCTGTTTTAAGAAATTCATCAAAAATTCTAGAAATCCAATTTCAGCAAAATTCTTGCACAAAAACATTTCTTTAACTATATACAAGTAAAACACTTTAATGCATCATTGTGAATGCAAGGGGAGATAATTGATGAATCATGCAAAAATTAATGAAAATGACAGTCTGAAAAGACCTGAAAAAACGCGTCAAAAATTAATATTCCGATAGTCAAAAGCTGATAGTGTGAAAAATGCACCTTACATCCATGTAGATCACTCCGTTTTTCAATTCATGCAGCCGTTCTGGAGAAGATTTTTGGGTACCTTTTGGGACCTATTCTGCCCCACCCTGGATCCACCCCTGGATTTATCTGGCTGAAACCTACAAACTTGGTAAAGGACCTTGAGCACTAGATTCCTGTCAAAATTTTCTCATGATGTATCTGTATACCAAATTTCATTTCAATATGTGCACCCACTGCAGAGATAATGAATGGAAAGTGTTGGTGAGTGGATTGACCGACCAACAGTGCTTCTGGCAATTTTTTATTGCTTTAAAAAATGGACAAAATTTTGTTCTGATAATTCTCTTTATTCACAGTAAAAAAATCACACAAGATTTTATGTACAGATAATATATTTAAGATATATTTTACATATGTTTGTATAAATATAAAGATGTAAATTACAGAAATATGAAATACCAGAAATCAACGTAAAATATAGGTAGAAAAATTTCAGCTGTGATGCACTCTTAAAAAATACACAATTATTCTTTGAACCAAGAATTATAAATCTTCTGTACCTTTCTTTCTAATTGTTTGGACAATTAACAAGACAAAATATATTTCATTTGATCCCTCTGAAGCAGAGAATCGCGTTTCATTTTCTTCTATTCTGATCTAGCTCGCAGTATGGCACGGAACAAAATAAATCTTGAGAAAATAATACTAATACCGACAGTATTTGTTTTTTTCTAGTCTCCTGACATATTTTTTATTTTTATTTTGGAATTCCATTTTTTCATCTGTTTAGATATTTTTTAACTACAGGATGTTGCTAATATATATATCAAAGCTATACAACAACGGCTTAAAAATTGGACGAAAATTTCTAACATAATTGTTATATCCACTGAATGAAAACTTAAATACCGGTAAGAAATACAAACATTTTGTTTACAACTGAAAGGGGACAAATGTATTTATTCATGTAAAGTTATTAGATTCATGAATAAGAAGAAGGATTTCTATATCATTAACGATTCAAAACAATTTGTAGAATTAATGTATAAAAGCTTGTACATCATACTTTGATATGTAATATACACACATATGATATACACACACATCATGCACAAACTAAGTGAAAATTGCATAATATTTACGTCTTAACAGAATAATTCTGGGTTAAATATTGCTCAAGGTAATACAGAGGACATTATCAATTTAAATGTAACTGCCCAAAGGGCAGTTTTACATTTTGATAATTTTCTATGTGTTAGGTGGTGTTATGCTAATTTCAATTAAGAAACTTTGATGTTTTAAGAAGATAAATCTTGTAATAGACAATATATTTCCTTCACTTTTATATGATAACGTTCACATTTAGATAAAATTTATCAGGTGACCATGTTTAAACCAATCAAAAATGTTCAGGGTTCAGATATAGTATGAAATGATAGCACATATTGCATTTTCATTTGTTGAAAGACCACATGTACATGCATATTCATGATTTCACTGGATAGAAAACCAACGAACATCTAAGCTTGAGTATAATAATTACTTTGAGGACTTAAGGGGAATATATATATATTTTTAGGTAAGTAAAGATATTTTAACTTTGTAGTACAATGGCCAGTTTCACTTAAGGTTGTAACTTTTTGTGTAGATGTAGCCGTAACGTAGGTCTAAAATGAACTCCAGTAAAAATAGTATCTTCCTTCCAACATATAAACTTACGCCAGAGTCTAAGTAAACTATGTGTAATTTATGTTTACATCCTTTTGTGAAACTCTAACTAAGCACACAAAACAAATAAGTAAATAAAATTTTAACTCAAGTTACTTCTATGTTTATGGTAAAATTTATGATCTTTAGTGAAACTGGACCCTGGGCTGTTATCCTAAATAAGTACCAGTGTAGACGAGTAGATTTACACAATTGCACAACACTACGATACCCGGTATGTTGAATTTGGCATGAATAAGATTTTTGTTTCTTTGTGATCTAGTCTTTCGAGGACAATTTGAAAAATTCAAATATTAATTACGAAAATGATACAAATAAAATGTTGACTGGTGTGTATTTATAAAAGCTGTCACAGCTATCATGATACAGATGTAGCCCAATTGCCTTTTACCCAACAAAAAGCTGTCTACGTTAAGAAACACAGGAAAAAGAGCTGATGATGACGGGTGGACTGGTAAAATTTTTAAAGAATTGTAACAAACAGCTGATTGGGCCTAATCAGTTTCACCACATCAGGGACACATCTGAAATGTGATATACATGTGTATATAAAGTGGAATCTCATTATGTCTAAATCAGATGTGTCGAAATTCTGTTTATTTCAATGTTGAATGCCAGGTCTGGACTTTGATTGATAAATTATATTATTTTTCCCGCTTTTCGTAGTATAGAGGGAAAATTTTGTATGGATGTTTCAAAGGTCCTATATAAGTTGTTATGATGTATCAATTGCCTGTAGCCAATCAGATGTAAGATTTGTCAGTAGTTTCCGCAAGGTCTGATGTTTGTGGTCATTCTCTAGCCGCCTTTCATGTAGTTAATTTTGTTTGAATCAAATTTTGCTAGTAAAATTAATTTGGTTTACTGACCATAAATTTATATTCTACCCAATTTCAGAGCAATTTTTACCTAATGATAAGGTTTTTATCTTGTTTTCCCCTGGGTTTGATATTAACTGCATGAGCATGAATAAGCGAATCAAACATGAGAATTTTGGTTGTTTCTGAGCCTGCATTTAATGAATATTTAAATTTCAATTTTACATATTACATTAATCATTGTATAATTGAATTGTAATAGAACAATTCAATGCGGCATCTAGTGGCTACGGCGGGCTGTTGCAAATTTATATTTGCATGTTTTTTATTATTTAGTGAATGAGGAGAATGAATACATATATATATATATATATATTACCAGTAATAATTTTGGTTATTTTGAATTTTGGATATCTATAAGCAATAGGGCTGGTCCGGTGTACTTTGAGACAAGATTCCACGGTACTTAAAAAGTAAATGTAGATTTACTATGGAAAATGTTTTATTTTTAGATATTGACAGTCTTCTGGGTTAATTCAATCAAATAAACAATTAAAACCTCTAGAGTGGTATGGAAACATCTACAACAGAAGGTGAAGAGAACTAACCCAGAAAATAGTCATTTAGCAAGGTGATGGAGGAATGCCATCTTTATTTCACTTCTGTGGTGACAATTTCTAGGGATAGGTCTCAGATATAATATCACCCATGAAAATATTTATAGAATTCTTGACAAGAAACAGATAAACTCTAGGGAAAACCCTGTGTATGTATACATGTACTAGTCTACTTAAATTGACCTAATTATGTCCATGGTTACACGAAAAAACCTGTTCTGAAAGTTCTACATACTACATAATTGATGTTAAATTACAGTAAAAATTCTTGAAACAAAAAATCTATTAAAAGCTCTGCACATGCAAAATTTTACAATGGCTTTGACAGTTGTTGTTATATTTACATGTGTTGTAAAGTTCTATATATCCTGTTATAATTTGTATTCATAAGAGTGATTAAATATGCAATGTCTGAATTTTTTTTTGGATAAATTAAGGATAGGAAAAAAGTGTGTGGAATATCTCAAGGTTTTAGTTTAAACATATTTATTGAATGATTAATTACATAGTATGTACAATTACAATAAGAAATCAGGGATTTGGAAACAAGCGAACCGCTTATATAAATCCAGCTCCCTTTACACTGATGCCCAATCAAAATACACTGCAGATAATTCAAAACAGAATTGATTTAGGGGAAATTTCATCTTAGAATGAAGGTTTTCTTTTCGGAAATTATTTTGCTGAGTTTATTAAAGGAGAAAAATGGAAATCATGAATCAACAGACTGTAAAACGTGTGTAACTAATTAAACCAAGAGGTCATATTTAGACTCCACCAAATCAGAAGGGTCTACTTTCATAATTTAGGAGTAAGCAAGTTAATATAACCTAAAATTTTTGCACTATTCAGATACAAAATTTAACTCTCCTAAATTCTGATAGTGGACTCTACCATTCTTTGAAATGGGCAAGTTCAAATGTGACTACAGGGGTCAATGAGTTAAGATGCATTGAATGTGGTAAAGACATTCTAAATATTGGTCTTTTTCATGTATCTGTATGAAACAGATTACATTTTGCCTCAAAGGTATCTGATGGTTCCTGAATGTAATTGGTACAATACACACATTTTTCTCAATTGCATTTTAAATTAAGATATAATTTAGTGATTGTTATGGCCTAGGCTGATTTAAATAAAAAAAATAAATAATGGTCTACTCTAGAGTTACTACGTTAGTAACAAAAAGAAATTAAACATTTGTAAAAATAAATAACAATATTTCATATTTTTGTCATGTCATAAATGTCTGGTTGATCAAACCATGTAAATTTTGTAAATGCTGATCCAGAATTTCTATTTCTGCAGAAAAACAAATTATATTTCAAAACACACACATACACACAGTTTCTATTTTGTTTTTTATTAGCATTACTCAATACAGTAAAAAAAGAACTACCTTAATAACATATCAAAAGATAGAAGGATTAATATTGATAAAAGTATGAATCTTAAGGGGGTTCGCTAAACTAACAATATCATAAAAAGTATTGCAGTCAGATTGCAAACACAGGGTTTTTCTTATATAAAATTATATAAAAAGTGTATATGAAAATAATACAGATTTTACAAAAATTACATTTGTATTTATTTAATGTAACAGAAATGCACGACATTCAAAGCAGAACAATGTAACATAATATATAATAGGGTGAATAACTCAAGGGAGATAACTGATTTGGATTCATATAGTTATACATAAAAAGACTTGTAGAGATATAATGTAATAACTTCACATAAAAAGCCACTCAAACTAACAGAAATGATCTACATTTATGAAAAAATATGAGTTGTCAAAAGACATAACTCATCTTTGAAAGCATTGTATCTCAGTCAGATACAAGTTTTTGTCTGTCAACTTTAGGGTATAACATTAGCTCTCCGGATATTTTGTCTAAACGAGCTAAAATTCATATTCAAAGTGAAAAAGTTGGAATTTTCTTTCATTTGAAAAATAAGAAAAATATTGCACCTCGTTTAAAATAATCAGAGGACTTCTAATCAGCATATGTTTATATAAGAAACAAACTATAAATATAAATGCCCTTATTTCATAGAAGAAAGACCAAGAAAGTTGTAAATCTGCTAGTTTATCATGTACTATGGGTAAATCACACAAAGGGAAATAACTCTGAGTATCAACCATCATTATCTAGATAAAAAACATATCAGTAAAATATTTTATTCAACAAGTTATTGATCGTTAGTTAACTAAAATATTCTTCATACATGTAAGTTTGGTCAGGTTTGAAATGTGATAAAATCATATCACTTGCATAGAAAATAATATCATGTATATATCCCGCCCGGTATCAACACTTTATCAATATATGATACGTCGATACTTTCGGGTGATGTTGGTCAATGTTTTTTATTAAGCTGATATCGGGCGAGAATATATGGCCACTGGAAAAATCGCAGTATGGTAGATTCCAGCTACCTGATTTGTTGTGCCCCTGAGCGACACCTGTGAGGCCTTTTTATAAATTACATGAGTAAGTTCCACTACCTGTGAAACCAACGAAAAAAATATCCCTGTATACTGAAAATCATTAAAAATAAGATGTAACTACTTGTTAAAATGTAAATAGATATCTTAACAACACCACATAATCAATATGTGATCTAACATCCTTCAAAATGATAAAATTTCTCCTTTTAAAAAACAATAGGAGTTGTACAGAAACAAATTCAAGATAGGATTTGGTTTCTATGGTGACAAATCTTGTTTTGGGTTTCATGTTTTACATAATTTTGTGGTGAAAGCAGAAAAATTCTACACAGAAACAATTGCTCGCCTCGCATTCAGTGAACAGATTAACAATAATGAATTAAAATGTAAACATACATTATCTTTCAAGAAATCACTTCCAGGGAAAGGTGGAAAGACTTAACGTTGAAGATGTGCATATGTGAATGAGTAACCAATGGCACATTGATAATACAATAGAGAAAATAAATATTCTGATAACAGATTTTCACAACTCCCAGACATGAATGCATGTATGCATACCAACATATGTGTGCACACATACACAATAACACACATACACTTGAGCATGACCACACATACTATCAAATACTCTTTTACGGTACAGATGAACAGACATACGTTCACATCCTATTAATCACAATGAGTGTGTCAATTCCCTAACCTGGATATCTAGACAAACTGAGGTTATTATTATTAGATAACGATATCCTCTCAACGGACAGAATAATTTGCACTGCTTATATGACATATAAAATTTATGAAATTCTCAAAAATGAATTTTTGACAAAAAGGGTCTCCAAATAGAATACTTTCTTTCTTGCTTCCCTCAACTTCATGCCCAGTATTCTACCAATCGGAAACATGCTTTCATGATTACGACATCCAATAAACTTGGAGGTGTGATTTGGCAGACACTGAATTCAGTTCTGGGGTAGGCATGAAAAAAGGGGTCAATGTAAATTTAAGTTTTAAAAAAAGACCACTAATAACTCTTGACACCAATACTGATAACAACAATACATATCCATTTCTAATGAACTTCATTTCTTTACAAATCAATTTCATATCAACTAAAAATGGTGCTCCTTCACAGCTTGTGGGGTCATATGGTCAAAGTTTTATTTTTACAAAATATTTTGTTTATGCTTATTACTTGACCCAGTAAACATAACTGTCTTAAAACAATTAAAATAACTCAAATTTCAAAGCCCAAAATGCAGGAGTTTTCTGCATGGCAATAAAAACAATTTGAAGCATCCTAGATGCTTTGGGCTTTTTTTTATTTACCCTTTAAGTAAGAAGGCAATTATTCAATTTTTTTTTTTCAAATCAACTAATATATTCAATAATATAATAAAATTGATAATAATTTGTTGAGCATTCTCTGAATCAACAAATAAATATAATCAAGTCATACTAACATAATACACTCATAGAAGTACATAAACAAAAGCCCGATATTGGAAAAAAAACAACAAAAAACATGAAAAAATTTGAATCTGGGTAATGAACAGACATTCAAACCATTTTGTTCTTGATGTCATGTGATATTTTTAAATTCACAAAGGATTTACAATAGGCCAAAAAAAAGCAATCATTAGTTTCTCGGGCACTTTGTTTCTTGGGCACTTTTTTGAAAAATCTGATGAGGCAGGCAGGTTTTTTCACACACTTTCAAAGCAATGTACATGTATATAAAATTTTAACACAACACACTTTTCATTTATATCATTTATTGAAGACATAAATAAAACCTTTACATTTTGAAAATCAGCTTGAGTTAGTGTCTTTTCTTTTTATCATGTTCTGCAGCCATAATATGCTTCCTTTTAAAGGGGCACTTTTTGCTTAGGACTCGGAACATACAGGGTATGAACCGGTCCCTTTGTGGAGATTACCATCAGTACCACAGTAAAAACAGATATCTCTGAAACAAGCACTACAGAAGTAAGGCACCTCAATATGTTTTATACATATCAAGTTATTCCCAGAATCAGAACTATGTTGGGAGTCACAATCTTATCATCATTTTCTTGAAAGTTTTCCTTTTTGTTATGGCTGTCAGACTCTATGTGGTATCTTATATACCTCCCAAAGACAGAAGCAATACAATGTATCATTTACTCGTAGAGATTTCATAACCTTATTGGTACATTCACTTTAACTTCTCCCAATTTCCACAAAACTTACAGAATATGACTTGTACTGTGCTGGGGTACGACGAATTATGGAATCGGCACCTTAAATTGTAACTTGTTCATTTTTTTTTTTCAAAAGAAAAAAAAGGATATATATGTTAATTTAACAATAATATGATTAATTTGAAAGGATTTCTTTGACTACTGGTAGACATTTCAGATAGGTTTCATTTAAATGTAATATACAGGGGTCCATTTCAACGTTGGTGTGCAAGTCTATACTAATGTACATTATTGTTATATGATTCTTTATTCCATTGACACCAAGTAATCCACAGTTGTGTTGACCACTGAGAGTGAGAGGTTGAAAGCACAATTTCCCAAGTTAAACTAGCAAGATACTACAGACTTTCAAATGAACATTAGTAAAACGGGCCTCTGTATCCTACATAGAAAAATGAACCTATCACTCACAAATAGTCGAAATATTACTTTTAAATCAATAAAATTATTGTTAAAATGATATATTTTGTGAGAAAAAATGAACAAGTAATAATTTAAGGTGCCGATTCAGTAAATAATTGCCATTTCGGTAATGCTTAATTTTCAAAATCGGATACGGTATAACACAAACCAGAATTGAAAATTCCAGAAATTTTCCAGTGCCCGAGAAACTAATGATTATTTTGTTTTTGGCCATACACATTATATTTCTAAGTTCAATATATTTAGAATACTGAATTACATGAGTACATAATGCCGCGATGATTAAAGCTAAAATCTACTGTCTTATGGAATTACTTTGTTTTCTTGCTTTCTATATGACCGTTGGCTACTTCTCCATTCTTTTCTGATTTTCCATTATTTACAGCTCCATTTGCTTTTTCTCGATTCTGCCAAAAAAATGAATATGACAAATATTATGTTAATTTGTTTGTCACTGACTCTGTAGATATAAAGATGAAACAAATTTCGCAATAGGTTTTTATCTAAATTCTGACCAAAAACAAAATCTATACTTTTCTTGCAGTTTACTAACAGCAAGTGATGACCTTTGACCTGCTAACCTTTGATCTACATGAACTGTTGTCAAAGTCACCGAGTAGAGCATTTGCTTTCCAAAAGGAAGGTCCAAGCATCAATTCTTGATACCTGGTCATCCAGGACTTCATACAAAGGTTGTGACTGTTCCTATGCTGAACGCTTGTCAATGACAGTTAACAGGTCTCGTAGATGAGGCTCAAAACCAAGGTCCCGTGTACTAACAGGTGTGACTCATAATAGAACCCTAACTATATTGGTCATTTATACACTACATTGGAAATGTGTGCATATACATGTAAAACTAACACATTGTTTAATGCCAATACTCTTGTAATGTGAGTTTCAAGGTCAAGGAAAAAATTGAAGGTCAAAGTCCACTAATCTGTCTAACATGTCTAATGTCATTTTACATGACAATATTTGAAGTACATGTAGCTAGTGATATACTCAATGGTTTTAGCACAACCAAACTAAACACAACAGCTAAACTTAATTGTTTGTACAGACGGATGAACAGACAGTGACACAACATCAATTCATACACCAGTATTTGCTAGCAATCGAACCAAGAGATGTCAAATATAGGCCTACAGTGAGACTGGTAATACATTACAAGTACACAATTTTAAAAATAAAGTAATAATGAGAGAAGAAGATAGAGTCTTCTTTTATGAAATGTAAAAAGAAAAAGAATTCAAGTAAACTTCGATTTTGGACATAGAAAAAGTTTGATTCAGTCAGCCCAGTTACCTGTTAGTACAGTGACACATACAAAGACTGGTTGTTGTGGTTTCAACATCTATTATGCTAGATCAGGGCCAGATATGATGTACAAGACTGGTTGTTTTGTATCAACATTTATTATGCTAGACTGGGGTCAATTATGACACACAGATCTGGTTGTTTTGTATAAAATTTTATTATGCTAGATCAGGGCCAGATGTATCAACATTAATTATGCTAGATCAGGACCAGAAAGACTGTTACTATCTAAAGACCATATGCTGTTATTCTGTATTATGGCCAGACAACACCAAAAAAAACATGTACATTGGTGCTAACACAGAGAATAGATCATTTGTAGAATTTACTACATTCAAGAAAATTTATAAATTGAAAATTGCAGGTATAAGGCAATCAGCCATTTTGAGTTAGATGCCAACTAACGGAAGTGACTTAGGTCACCCCGTAAAAAACATATTTCCTGAAAGGCCCTGTTTAAGATATTGATGTGTTTATGATTAAAATCTGATAATTGCTTAAACATACACATGATATATTTTTGGTAATTATCTGACAAGCTAACTTATATTAATAATTAGAAATCATGGAAACAATTCATGGTAAAAAAAACAAAATGGTAATGAGCAAAATTTTATTAATTTTGGTTAAAGAACACAAACGTAGCAATTATTTCTCTTATTATTATTCTCTATGACTTAACAATACAGTTGATTTTAAAGTGATAGTAAGGAAAAGTTAGTTAAAAAATAGAAAAAGGTAATGACTTCTTGGCAGCTTTCAATTTTTTTCAAAGTAATTTTTTTTCGATTTACAAACTTTTGTGTATTGCTGCCTTCAATTTATGTAACTTAACGTGTCTTTATTTTTCACAAATTAACATTTTTAAAAGACATTCATGGTAGACTAGTAGTAGTAGTAGTTATGTACTGAATAAATTGCTGAAGCAACTACCAGTCTTGCAAATTTCAAACATGATCTTAAAATCACTCCAAAAAGGTGCTGAAAATTTTGGTGTGAAAAGGTCAAAATTCTGAACGAATCTCTTTTCCTTAACATCTGTTCAAAAACATTAACAAATAATTGCAAACAAAAACATTTAAATTAGTTCATTACCTTCTTACGCATTGATTTGATATAGGCATGGAAGTAGAAATTCAAGAACAGCATTAAAATGGTAAATGCGTATACGATTAAAGCCCAATGCATCCACTCAGGAAAGTCACACTTGAAAATGAGACTCTGGGCCGCATGTATGATACCAGCCACGAACTGAATCTATATAAAAACACACAGAAAACCAAAGCTTTTAAAAAAAACCTGTCACACATTTTATATAATTAGACAATTAATTATGCATACAAACCTGTTTGGATTTCAAATTGTTCTTGGTGATATATTCTTGTATATAAAAGTTGAGGAATAGTGTAATAATGGTTACGCCGTATCCTAAAGCCACATACTGCATCCACTTGGGAAAATCGCAATCTAAATACAGGCTAGCAAATGCATACACCATTCCAATATAGAATTGGGTCTATATTATAGAAAGAGAAAAACACAGGCAATAGAAGATTTGGAATTTTTATCATGAAAGCATTTATTGAGAATGATTAATTTTCTTTATATTAAAAGCATGGGTTGCAAGCTAAGGCCAAGTAAAAAATTACTTCTGGTTCTCAGACACTGCCGCGCGCAAAAAGAAATCGCTGATGAAACCATTTTATTCACATTTCATAAAACAATCACCACCGTGCGGCAAGTAAAAATGTCAGTCATGTTTCGAAAAATGATCCATTTTCTTCTATTTGTAGTTCAAAATGCGTTTCTAAAACCCAATTAGAAACTATAATAATTATTTTATTGACAATTCAACATGTAAATCTTTACCTCATGCCTGAAAATGTCACAGAACACATCGTGTGTTTTCTGCTGTTGCTTGCAGTTTATGGAGGAAGTGGAAGTTGTGTTTTAAATGAAAGAACCGATATCGAACTGAACTAAATTTCAGGATGTCTTTAAATGATGATACATGTAACACTATATAGTGTATAAAAGTTTTAAAATCTGAATTAAATGTAGGTAAATGATAAAAGTAAAATTAGTTACCATAAATAAAAGTTTTAATGAAATACATAAAAATGGATAGCTTTTGTTTTCAAAAATGAAACTTTTGGAATTTGCATTGATTTTTAGACACATAGTAGTTACATTTTGTACAGCTTTGTAAAATAGTAATGATAATGATAATTATAATGATGCATTTACAATTAATTTTCTTGTAGTTTCAAAACATAAAAATGTTTTGATAAATATATAATCTTTTAGCTATCTTATATTTTTGTTGATATTTCAGTTTTAAAACCAAGTGAACAAGACAATCACACAACTTTTTGTTTCAATTTATTGAAGGTCTCAATAAAAGACATTTTTTGTTTCGTAAAGTCTTCTTATTTTCTTGCCTTCAAGGTATATAAACAATAATTTGGAAGTAAAAAATAGAAATAAAATACCTACCAACCTTGCCCATTTTAGAAGGCTAATTGTCTGAGAACCAGAATATTTTTTTCACATGGTCTAAAAGCTATTGTTTTTTTTTTCTTATAGCTCAAAAAGCAAAAATAAATTACAAAGAAATTATATGAAATCATGGAAATGAAAAATACATAATTTAGAAAAATACATAAATGGTATTAAATATACAGTACATTTTACATGTTCAGACAGCATGCGATTCTCCACACATGTATTTCTATTTAAGGTAATTTCAATGTACAGGAGAAATTAATGTTATACAGTAAAACCTGTTTTAGTGACCACCTGTGTATAAAGACCACCTAGTCACAAAGACCGTTTTTTTTGGCTGTCCCCAATAGTACCATTTGTGTACAAATCAACCTCTATATAAAGATCACCTCGAGCTCCCTATAAAGTATAAAGAGCAGTTTTCTTGTGTCCCTAAGGAGGTCGATACATACATGTACAAGTTTTACTGTATACAGTTGTACAGGCAAAATATGATAAATCATAGGTGAACATGTACTCTTTAAATTCTGTGATCAACATATTTTTATCTGTTTGTTCTGATATTGTTTCATAAATTTACGACAAAATATTCACCACCACCTAACTAATTGATTAAATGTGGTCTGATTGGTGAGCCGGTCTCTCAGATTGAGTATCTATTAGGAAATTTTCAAGAGGCTGGTCTTTTAAGAAAAAATAAGCATTCTAAGAGTATTGATGAATCAGTGCCAGTCTCCTTCCAATGAGACCATTCATTGTATAGTGAGCCAGGCCCTTTTCTACCAACTTTGGGAAAATGTCATTGGCGACATAATTTGGTATATTAATATGAATTTATTATCAAATTGGGAAAAATTGTTTGCACACATCTTAATCTTAATGTTCTGGAATTTCTTTATTTCAAAATACAGTAAAACCTGCTATAGCCGTCACCTGTATATAAGGATTAATTTTTTTCAAGTCCCTTGACTGCATACCTCAACTAAATTAAACCTGTGTATAAGGGTTGGGTGGCCCTATATACAGATTTCACTGTACATTTCTCCTGCATTGGTTAATTTTTCATTACAGCCAAGGTTTTTATTGGGAATTTTTTTTTATATCAAAGTTGGATGTTTGTTTGTTAATTGTTGTTTAACGTCCCATTCAAGAATCTTTCACTCATATGGAGACGTCACCAATGCCGGTAAAAGGCTTCAAATTTTGGCCTATGCTCGGCACTTGCAGCCATTGAGCAGTGAGGATTCTTTAACGTGCCAACCACCTACTGTGACACGGGACCTCAGTTTTCACTGTCTTATCCAAAGGACAGGAAACCAACTTGCCATTGGCTGGACCTCACATTCAAGAGTCTAGCGTGCTACCGACTGAGCCAGGTCGGCTCTCATCAGAATTGGATTTTTTTATCAAAGTTGGCAAAAAAAAAAAACCCAAATATTTTGCATTGGGAATGGGGATGCAGGGTTTTCAATAAGAGGTGGCAAGAGGCCGAATTCAACGCTTAGAAATGAAATCTGGCTGCTAAGAAATCCTACAGCTATCATAAGTGATAGGTTTTGAAAATATATACTGAAGTGGGGTGGGGACTTCTTCATTTCATATTTGAACTCTTAATTAAAATCTTATTGAAAACCCTGGTAATAGACCAATCAAAGCTATCATGTAAATGAGAAACAGACAATACAAAAATAAATAAATTAAGAATAAATCAACAAACATCATTTCCTTGCTCACATTCTACTGATAAAATTTCATTATCTAAAGATATCAAAAACGAAGTATCTTCCACAGGTATTAAGAGGCCATTGTAATATGGCCCAAAAAGCTTCACTCTGCCCTAGAAATATTGGTTTGCCACTGATATCAAACACACCTATAATTACTGCAATCAATGATCTTTTGCAAAGATAGCATTAACAAACATTCGCAAGTAAATGAATTTGCAATTTTTATGGTTTCGAAGGAATTATGCAGATGTATGTATGAAATATAGATCAGAATCAGAATTCCAATTTCTGATACACTGTATACCTGGAAATTTTCACCCTTTCACGACAGGAAACGTATTCACCTGCGTAATTTCCCCCTAAATCAACGAAGTCAAGGAAGGCATGTATGTCCATGCTTCAATTATTTTATAGGTTAAAAATTTCGCTTTCTAAATTCATCCGACCTCTCATCTAATGGAGAAAATTAAACAAATGCAAAAATTTTTAGGTATACAGTACACGAAAGCCTAAGATTGCTTCGTGATTCTATGGGCTGTTAACCTATAGAATTCTTAAGAATTCTAATACATACATGTATCACCAATATGTTAAAAAAAAAAAACATTTTCCAAATGTTTGCATTGTCAGGGATTTTCCACACTCTTTTGGGAATGGGGCCTGGGCCTTTTGAATTGGGAATTTCAGCAACATTTTTTGAAATTTAGAAATCTAGAAATGCACAAAAATATGTTAAAAAAATGGAATCTCTTTAAAGTCATCGTCATTTGTCATCAATTGGGGAATTTTGACTGCAAATTGGGAAAAAATGCATTGTTTTTGCATTGGGAATGGGGTCTTACTTTGGCCCCGTATGATAGGGTGGAAAATCCCTGGTTATAAGATACAAACAATTATACAGATGAATTTGTTTGATGTGCCATTGAAAATCACATTTACCAAGATGTGCTCAAGAAATTTCATGGCTCTCAGAGTTCATCCATCGAAAAAGATTTTCAAAGTCCCATAACTCTGGTAAATATTGCCCAATGTTGGCCGTAATTAAATTGTCCCATTTTTCATAGTAATGGTGCAGCGTACCGGTACCAAGTTTGGTTACAATTTGAATAAAGTTACACTAGTAATTTGACGAAAAGTGGCAGCATACCTGTACCAAATTTGGTTAAAATTTCAATAAAGTTACACTAGTAATTTGACGGAAGGTTGCAAACGGTTAAACAGACAACCTTCATTTCTTTTACCTTTTTGGTGTTCCATTTTAACAATTTTGTCATAACCTTTATTTAGCTAATTTGGGTTTTTTCTACGTCTATGGTAACAAACAATGAAATTCAGATTGAGTTACACTAACAAAACTTAATTAAAATAAAATACGAAACTACCAACCAAACTAGACCAAACCCAGTTTAGGAAACCTTCAGCACATCAAACAAACAATTTTTAAATGATGGCTCTATCTACTTCTTTACGTAAGATAAGGTAACATTCTTACCAGCTGAATCATAGTGAGGTATCGTTTCCACCAGAGGTACTTCTGATACTGAGGTCCCAGAGCCGATACACCGTAGTATGTGTACATTATGACGTGTATGAACGAGTTTACCATTGCACCAAAAAATGCTGTAAAATGAAAAAGAAAATAAGTTTGATTGTAATTTGCAACTTTTATTATCTTTCGTTTGTAATTCCAAGTCACAAAGAATTTTTCTTTACTAAGCAGATATTTTCAACTACCAAACAGAAAACACCAAATTTGAAACCTTTGAAACCCATGGTATGTAAAGACTGATCAAAACAGGTCACGTGAGTGACAAATGACCTGAAACTGATTGATAAGAAAGATTTGATATACATACACTGTCCTCCAGCGACCCATTTAATTCCAATCCACCAGATCGGGAACATGGTTGCATGATGATAAACGTGTAGAAAGCTGATCTGGTTGTTTTTCTTGCGTAGTACAAAGAATATCGTATCTAACATTTCCAATAATTTGGAAATGTAAAACCACCATAGGGCTGATGCTATCTGAAATACAAAAACGTCAACTCAAATTAATGATGCACCCAATAACATAAATATACGCGATCAGATGACAAGAAGAACTAAAACTGGACTTATGATCACGAGTTCAAATCGTAAGTGCTTCTGTGGCCAAGTGCAAAGAATTTGGTTTAAATTTTAAGAAAAAAGGTCAAGTTATAAGACAGAAAGCCATATACATGTAATGCAATATGGTTTGAGGTTGGGACTGTGAATGGTTTTTAAGTTATAAGCAAAAATATTAATTTTAGAGGTTGGGGCAGGACCCCCATATGCACAACTAAATGTGTCTCCCCATAACAACCAATATACGAGCATGCGGCTGAAAAAAGGGTCCTAAGATATAACCAATGAAATGTTAGAAAACAGGGAAATTCATTTAGCGTGATATTTCTAATTTTGTTGATTTTTTTTTTGTGCCGGAAACATTAGACGTTGCTCTTGCCTGTGTTCATAATTACAATATATTTTTTCAGGCCCTGAAAAAAAAAAAAAAAAAATGCAATTCCCCCCCAAATTGTCCTAAGAACCTTTCTCAACCGCTGGCTCATATATGGTTTATGGGTGGGGCTAGGAATGGTTTTTAAGTTATAAGCAAAAATATAAATTTCAGGGGATGGGCAGGACCCTCCATATGCACCACTAAATGTGTCTCCATAACAATCAAAAATATATATGGCTTAAGGGTGGGGCTGTGAACAGTTTTTAAGCTATAAGTAAAAATATATATTTCAGAGAGTGGGGCAGGACACCCCCCCTTACACCAATGAATGTGTTTCCCAATAATGATGAATAATATATGTGGTCAAAAGGTGGGTATGTAAAAGGTTTTTAAGTTATACAAAAATGTAAGTAAAAATATAAATTTCAGGGGGTGGGGCAGGCCCCCAAATGACCCTATCATACACCAATGAATGTGTCTACCCATAACAAACATGAATATATATGGCTTAGGGGTAGACATGTGAATAGTTTTCAAGAAATGCATAAAAGAATAAATATAAGGGGTGAGGCATATACCCCCAAAGACCACAATGCACATCAATAAACACTGATGATGTTCTCTACCCTAATGGAACCTCCATCCAAATTATCAGCAACCTAATACAATCATTAACTGAGAACCATGACCCTTATGCAAATTTAACATTGATCTGTACACAGTATCTTTTTTGCAAGAAACAGTATGTCCAAAAACATAAAAATTCCCCCATAATAAAAAATAAATTGTTCCTAATCAAACTTCTTAACATCAATGCTTAACATCACCCCCCCCCCTCCCGAATCATCCAGTTTGATCCTTTTTGGCCCCTTTTAGAACCCCTATGGCTCCTAGCCCCTTTTCGTTCACAAACTTTATGCGACTTCACATGGGGATGCTATATGCCAAGTTTGATTAAAATTAGTCCACTGGTTCTTGAGAAGATGTTTAAATGCAAAAGTTAACAGACAGTCCATGATGGACGACAGACATTTGGCATAGCAAAAGCTCACTTGGTCCTTCGGGCCAGGCGAGCTAAAAAACAAATGAATGTTGTACTTACACTTAATTCATTAGGATCGTATGAATATTCAACTCTCTGACATATAAAACTATACCCTGCTTTGTAGGATGATATCAAGAGCTGGAAAAGAAAATTAAAATTATGTTATAAAAAAAAAAAAAAAAAAAAAAAGAAAGAAAAAACAAGAGACTGAAAAAAACGCAAATTAAATCATGACAACAGCAATAGCGGGATTAATAGAATCTACCCCTACCTTGAGGGCATGACAAAGAAATCTCAATCAGTGGTAAGATTCTTGAATGACGAACCCGAGGCTTGCAGAGGGTTTGTCATTTAAGAATCTTATCCAAAGGATTGAGAGATTGGGGTTGATTATTTTTCTCCCATGTTTAAGATACATGTACATGTTGGCCCCTATACATGTATGTACATCTACGCAAATAAAATCTGACATTATGCACTGCATTCTAGACACCACAGACATCATGCATCATTGAAATTGTATTGTGATGTCATAGCATGTCTAGCTTACCAAAATCCTAGGGGTTGACAAGGAATTTTTTCCCATTAAAATGGAGGAAAAATCTGTGAACAATGGGAGAATAACGTGTCTTAGTGATCATCAGATCATCTGCCCTACCAACAAAGCACCTGCCCTGCCAATAAAGCAACTGCCCTACCGACAGAGTTCTTGCCTTGCTAACAAAGCACCTGCCCTAACAACAGAGCTCTTGCCCTGCAAACAAAGCACCTATCCTGCCAACAGAGCACATGCCATGCAAACAAAGCACTTGCCCTAACAACAGAGCTCTTGCCCTGCAAACAAAGCACCTATCCTGCCAACAGAGCACATGCCATGCAAACAAAGCACTTGCCCTAACAACAGAGTTCTTGCCCTGCAAACAAAGCACCTATCCTGCCAACAGAGCACATGCCATGCAAACAAAGCACTTGCCCTAACAACAGAGTTCTTGCCCTGCAAACAAAGCACTTGCCCTGCCAACAGATCGACTGTCCTACCAACAGAGCTCTTGCCCTGGCAACTGATGGACTACTCATTCAACACAGCCCCTGATCCAGAAGTCAAGAATTCCATTATGTTCATGTATAACAAAATCAGTTTGGGAAACACTATGCCTTGAGATCTGTAACAAATACATAGTGTATTTCAAATATCGACCAAAATCAAAATCATCCCTAGGTTTCATTGATTGAAAGCTTTGTACTAAATTGTGAGGCCTCCATGGTGGAAAGGTGTTAGAGCATAGTGCTTTTGACCATATCTCAACTCGTGTCACAACAGATTTTGAGAAAGAGTTTGCCAGGTTACTTGTGGAAGGTCGGTGTTCTCTTCCCGGATTCATTGTAACCAGATTCTGTCCTCCACCATTAAAAACCGGCTGCCACCATATTACTGAAAAATTGTTGAGTGTAAAGTAAAACACCCATGGTTAAAATGTGAGGACTGAAATTCCAGTTTTTTGACAGAATATTGCTAACAGACAAACAGTCATACCAAAAATTGAGATAATTTCAATGAAAAAAAAAAAAAGAATTTTCCTTAAATGTAAACACAGATAACAATGTCTTCCTGTAACTCATTAATCTAACTTAACTGGTTTGACAGTAATCGCGATTATCACATTTATAAATACTCAATAAACTTTTTGTTTTTCATTTGAATCTGGCTCCAAAATTTTTTAATTGGCACCAGCAATTCTGCGGTCAGCGAAGTTCCAGAAGTAAAGTAAAACTTACCGTTGTACATATATGTAAATTCAGTATTATAAGTCCAAAATTATAAAAGAAAAGAGCCCATTTGAATTTGATTGGTTCACGATTTTCCATGAATTTTTTCCCGCCATACACGACAAACACATACAAAGCAGTCAATGCTAATGTGGGTCCGTATCCCTGCATCAAAGGCCAATCTTTTACCCTGGGATCTGAAACAAAGAGAATAATTGATATTAAAATCAATTAGTAAGCAGATTCAGGGGTTAAAAGACCCTTTTAGGGGCTTAATTGTACAGGATCCTGTGCCCTTTCAACTGGAAATTTTACGTCCCAATGGGCCAAATCAGAGAAAAGTAACTATGGTTATTTTACGTATAACAATAAAGACACGGAGATACTATGACATGGTTTTTATGATGCTTATGAAGACATGCATTTTGGATTGAGTGAGACTTCAAGTTGTCACATTCTCCTTTGTTGGTGTACCCAATGGCAATGTGAGCTGTACAGTGAACATATTTGGGAAATTTTGCTCAAAGTGGGAAAAAAAAAAAAATTATTTTGCATTGGGAATGGGACTTTTTCCTGAACCCACAGTGGCCACATGTTGATGGCATTAATCCCCAAGACTTTTTATTTGGTTTATAGAGAGATAGCATTTTCACCACGGCATGATTGTACAAACAATGTAGAAAAGGGACAGAACTATGTTAGAAGTTTACACTTTCGAGTCTATAATATTCCCAAGATTTCAATGTCATTGAGAAGATTGACTAGTCACCCATTACATAAACATATCAAAATCAAACATTTGGAGACTTTTTCCTAGTCAAATCCTTTTAAAAAATTTTAAATACTGTTAATGTCCTATAACATTTGACATCATAATTAAACTTTATATATGTATATCCTAACAGGAATTTTCATTTATTCAGATACACCACACAGATAGAAATTAACTGGAGTCTTCCTGACTTATGCGACTTTTGTAGCTGATTCTAAAACCCGGAAGCAACACGAAAATTAAGGTGGCTAAATTCACTACATGTACTAGCTATATTACCACCTGAACTCATTAACCCCTGAAAGTCAATGAACTCTTCTGTAAATCAATGATTTAGACCAGTCCAAATGTACATAGGGGTGAATGAGTTACATGTAACTTCTCAACCCCTGAAAGTCAATGAATCAATGATTTAGACCAGTCCAAAATCAATTATTTAGACCAGTCCAAATGTATCTCTAGGGGTGAATGAGTTAATTTCAACGCCTGTAGTAACAGCTATGGCTTATCCACATTAACATGCCACACCTGCTGTAACACAGGACCTCAGTTTTAAATCTCATGGCCTTTCACTTCTTATATTCTAAGAGCTCAGTCTATGCCAATAACATCGGTCTGTCAGTCCTGACTGACAAAAACCCGTTCGGACCGATGTAGTTTTCCCAATTTCCAGACCGCATGACCGATGCAGTTTTGAGTAATAGTTTTCTTTGATTATGCACTCGTAAATGTTTTTAACATTGTTTAATGCCACTTTTTGAGTCATTACTTGTTCATAACAGCACTCTACAATGAAACCAAATCACTTTCAGATGCGAGCATTTTTAGGTTTTGGCGAGTGTTTACTTGCAAATAATTGCATTTCGCGACTAATTTTTACCGAACCAGTAATCTAAAGTTTTCAGTTTTCACTCTGAAACTACATTATCAAAATCATGGTCTGTTATGCCCTTTACTACAATGCATTTGACTATTCAGTTTTGATAAATTAAAGCATCTGACTTACGTTGATTACTGTCTAAAAAGCATGTTGTTTGCTGTCACATTTGTATGATTTTCAACTTGAAACTTTCCAAGCAGAACAAGTTGAAGTTTTCATTAAACCAGTGTCAATTTCAACAGAACAATCTGCCCCATCATCGGACACTAGCTTGAGTTTAAAAGATCTTGGTTAAAGGAGTACTCATGCTGTGTCGTGGCCAGTGCTCGAAGAGGAGGCAGACTCTTGTTTGGTAAATTCTCTCAAAATGCAAACTATGTCACCACTGCCGTTAAAAATTAAAAAATCGAAATTTAAGTTCCCAATAATATAAAAACAACAAATATGAGAAATGTGGGCTTCTAAACACTCCTGGTCTGAGCGGATAAAAAAACGAATAAACATCAATTTTAAAGTTTGAATTTAATAAAGTCAAGCCAATTTAAAACTAACATGTTTTATTTCATTTCATCATGCGGAAAAATGTTTATAACACACACACATACATTTTGTATATATGTGGACCCAAACCACACAGGTCCAAATGACCTGTGGGAGCCAAAATAATTTGGCGTAGACAGAGCTCCAGAAAGAAAATATAGTCGCAATTAAAAGAAGTCTTATATATGATCTCGCAGTACAGTGTAACCTGTCCTGAGACCCCCCCCACCCAAATCTGCTATTGAAATGTGGCCTCTGAAGATTCAGGTGGTCTCTCAAAAGAGGTTTTATCTAGAGGATTATTGAACCAAGTGGTTTTCAGAATATGGTCTCAGGGACAGGTGGTCTCTCAAGACAGGTTTCACTGTATAACATTTTAAAGTCTACAGTATGATCCAGTACAGCGGAACCTGTCTTGAGAGACCACTGTCCATGAAGACCACCTGTCTTGGGAGACAAAATTCTCAAAACCACTTTGTTTATAATCCTTTCAATAAAACCTCTTTGAAGAGACCAACTGTCTTGAGAGACCACATTTCAATGGCAGAAAGGGTGATCTTTCAAGACAGTTTCCACTGTATTAAGAAACGGACCTAAGACCTCCTTCTTGTGAAACACTCTATCACTAAATCTGCAAGTGGTCTTATGTGTGTAGATGACGAAGACAATGATGATATAAAAGTCTTACCTGAGAGTGACAGGGCCCACTGATAAAATTTGTCGAAATGATCATACTGATCCTTTATCAACTCCATTTTGTTTCCTGTATGTTAGATCTGAAAAACGAGAAAAAAATGACAATTATTTATCGCAAATAATTTTAAAACTTATAGATCTACAAATGTACATATGTGAGTTTCTGCTGAAAGTCAAAACAAAACTCAGGTAAAATATACAGGTAAGGTTTTACTAAAATTACAGTAGTCTACATGTACATGTATGTTTATTAAATCACTACTCTGTGCTAAAACAACACCTCTTGTATTCAACGTTTTGGCATTCCCTGAATATTTGTTGCCATAAGAATTGTAAATTAGTCATACTTTTTAATTAGTGGTCATTAATTAATACATAAGAATGTAATTGTACAGTAACAATAACACCTGTATACAGGTGAAAATAATGCAGTCATTGATACATTGTAGACTCGATATCGATATCTAAAAATTGATTCAATATGATATTCAATGCATTTTTATTTAGTATCGATTCATTTCATAATGCATTTCATAGGATGTATTTTTTTCAACAATTTCCAAAATATTCCATAAATTTATTATACTTCATGTTCTTGACCTATGTTATATTTCATTCTAATTTTTCAAATAAACAATGTTTTCCTTGCAATGATATTTTTTTCAATCTTCAGATCTACAATGTATAGTAAAATGCACAATAAAACAAAATATTATAGTGAATCTATATATTTTAAATGCATTTTATAGAAGTACGAAATTATTTGATTTTATATATCGATACACATGTACAAAATGTATATATCAATATTTTTAACTTATCAATATATATCAATATGGTATTTTTCGTCAATTATAGCCCTAGGTGAAAATGTGTATAATTCCATGAAATATCTATAACATTAAAGACAAAAAGAATTATTGATTAAAAAATGAAAATAAACAAGAAAAAAATTAATAATAGAGGAATGCTATAGTAATTTAAATGCTTGTTCTGTTTCACCTAACTTACTACATATATAAAGATGCCTAGGCAAGTAGTTTAAAATATAAATTTTGTGTACTATGTACATGTATTTTTATATTCATTTTTTTAAAACCTCAGTCAATGTTTTCAGTTACATAGGGATACAAAATATAAACAAAACATATTGATAACTTACTTTTGCACATGGAATTGATCCGAAATGAAATATAATACTTGTCATCAACACACTTAAGTAAAAAACTCAATAATGAAAAAGGGACTTTTGTTTAAAACAGGGTGCTGGTATTATAATCTCTATAAACCAACACGAACATGATAAAACGTATCGAGGCAAGTCAATTAAAGTCCTGATCAAATACTCTATGACGGAATACTATGATTACCTATTAAATAAAGAACTCTTAACATGCAGACTCAAAGTTCAATGGAAAGCTCCAACGTGTTGCTACAAGTCAGTCCTAACAATCTGGCTGTGATTGTATGGGAATCTATAGATCAGTTATTTGTTGTGGTGATAATTAAAAGGTTGGATCACCACTGTTTGTATAATGTCTTTAGAAATTATTTGTTAAATGACCTTAAGTCTACTATTGGCATTTAAATGGGTTTAAAAAAGAAAGAAAGCACATGGTCTTAGCTTGTTTAACAACAACTATTCAAACACCAGTAAAATAATGTAAATCTAAATACAACTTTGACCTTTAGTTCTTTAAAAAATAATCCTGGCATGAATGCTTTTAAAAAGTTAAATGGGTGAGACATATATTTGAGGCCCATATACGTATATCTGGCCATTTAAGATATGGTTGGAATATTTTAAATACATAAAGGTCATATATACAAACCTATGAGCACTACAATAATATATGTACATGCAGTAAAACCCCAGCACTCAATCGACATGCACATGCATTCAGTGTAAGCCTATATGTATTCTGTACATGTATATACAACATACACATTTAAACTAGATCTACATGTACCAGTAAACCATAGCAATGCACATTTTAGAAGAGAGGTAAAACTGAATGGGGTTTACCTTTAAATGCAGCCAACCATGAGTTAAATCTGAAAGCATGTACTTCAAGACGATGTTAAAATTGCTCTCATCATTTCTTGGTTATAATCTGAATTAAATGTCATCTGTACATCTAAGATGTGCTTCACTTAGCAAACTTTGTTTATACAAGTTTGGTGGTGTAAACATAACGTTGGCTGGGAATACTAACAAAAATGTACAGTAGGTCAGTACCTATTAATGCAAGCAAACAATCATATTGAAGGCTCTTACACAGAAATGAAACCAACAATTTTGAAATCTTTGATAACTACACAATTCAGGGGGGTAAATTGTACATGTATGTACCTGTATTACTACAATACATATATACACACACAAATATATATATATATATATATATATATATATATATATATGAATGATACAAACTTATACATGTAAATTTATACATGTGCATTGTCAATGTATACATGTGCATTGGCTGAACTTTGCAGGGCAGATCTAGAGAAACATGTTGATTAATCATATCTCTAATCTACTCACTTTTCCATTATGAATGACATGGGCTTCACAGGAAATGCGTTTTATAAGTTATAATATAACTAAATGGATAAACGTATGTATATATATGTATGTATAAATTGAAAATGTCAAGTGATGTCTTTAATCAGATAGAAATATATACAACATACATTTTGTATAACTGAAGGACTACAGGTTCAAGTATTACCAGATGATTACAGAGTTCTGTTCTTGTTTTAAACAATTAAAATTAATTACATTAAATAATTAAAACTACGGTACTAAAAGATTGCTTTCTTTGTGTTTGCTTGTGTTTTTTTAATGATCTACCTGTAGATAATTTAGATGTTATATGAACATAGAGTAGAGCAATCCATCCCACTTACCACAGAAAAATCCAGACCGAAGTTAGCACGGAATATATTACATGTACCGGTACACATCTATACAGTTGAATTTGATCTAATCAGGAAATTATCCAAAATAATACCCACAAATGAAGCTTGTTTTTCAATATAAATATCCGGCAAATATAAAATACTGTGGCACTAACTGGATACAATTTATTGATATGTTTCACACATTATACAGTATGCAATACCACCACACGCAACTCAATAAAACACATCTACTCAGAAAAAATTAAAAAGAACCCAGGAGTTCATAGAAAATGCTACACCTCACTGAACACTTTAAATCCGATATTCTGTTGGGACCCCGTCTGCCCTGTACTGTCATATTGTTGCTTCAATCTTTACAGACCATTTCAAATTTCATTTCTTTGTTCAATATTTGTATATAGTTTTAATTTTTTTTTCTTTTGGAGTGCATGTTTTGCCATTCACATGGTTGCTAATGTAAACAGTACATTTACAGTAGGATATGAATGGGGAAATATTGAACGGCACACTAACTGAATATACAGTCATTTACATTATTTATTGCAGGAATATATGATACAATTTTCCCTGATACAATGCCATGAATATGTGTGGAACATTAATCTTAACTTGTCACCCCTCAGATCACATTTAGACTCACCCAATTCAATAAACAATATGGTTTACTGTCATAATTCGGAGTAAACAAGTTAATATTGCATGTAGAATTATTATGAAATTTTATTCTAAATCATACACCCCTGAATTCTGACAATAGACTTAACCATTCTTTGAAATGGGCAGGTCCAAATGTGACTCCAGGGTTGATGAGTTATCGGTAAATCAGTTCTCTATATATTCATCATGTACATGTACTAAGAATGGACAAGAAACATGAACATTTGTATGATCTTTAAATTAGATAGGAAATTGCTACACATGTCCTTCGGATGAGACAGTAAAAACAGAGGTCCTGTGTTACAGTAGGTGTCGGCACATTCAAGAACCCTCTCTGCACAATGACCATAAGTGCCGAGCAAAGGCCAAAATTTTGAAGCCATTCGCCGGCATTTGGTGACATCTCCATATAAGTGAAAGATCCTTGAGTGGGACATTAAACAACAAAACAACCAAATGGCTACACATACATTTTGTAATGTACATGAATGCAAAAGTTCATAATCCAACAAAACAAAACTGTATAACGTTGCCAGAGTAATGGATTGTCTCTCGACATTATTTTCCGGGAATCTGTTTCATTTTGTCATCCATAGTTACAAGACCACTGGGCACAGTTACCATAAAAATGTCTGTAAAACTACTTTGTATGCACAACATATGATAGTATAATATACTTGCAGATGCCAGGGAAGGACCAAGGTGTCCATCAAGGGGAGGTAACAATGTCTTTCCCATGGACTGTGTGTGGATGCACATGAAGTTCATTACTTCTGAACTGAAATTACCAGCTTTGCCTTTTCATTCTACATACATTCAGTAAGAAAAAGAAAAGCAATGCCCAGGCTTGTTTCATGCACACATACATGTAAAAATACATGCTGCTCCACACACCTTGGGCTTTTCTCTCTCTCAATTGACTCAGCTATAATAAACCAATTAACATAACACACGTACATGCATATTCCCCAGATAGATAAATTGATCCTTACTGCTAATACAATACCAGTAACAGAAGAATACCACAGTCAAGGCCTCATTTTATATCATTGTAGTCACAAGTAGAACATTTCAATTTATACATGTAACAGAAAATGGCTGTCAGTCATATTTTTTTATGCCTGCATGGATATAAAAAAATTGTAAAATCTATCTGATAATATATAAAGTAATTAAGCCACTTTTTTTATATTTATCCAGTAACTATAAGTTGTGTCCTGTAGTGATAATACCCGAGGGTGACATAACACCTCGAGGGTTGGCAAATATTCATGTCAACCTAAAACAAGGGCAATAATTGTTTTATCATACCGAAAGCCAATAAAACTTGACTAACAAACTGACCTATGTGAGTTCATAACGATTGTAACACATGTCACATAGCACCTTCAATACTCAACACTATCGATGTTTTATCGTTCTTTGTGTCGTTTTTTAACCTTAAGCCTCCATCAAGGCTGACTCCAGAAAATATATTTGAAAACGATGTATCATTGCTGTCAAATCATTAAATTTCGGCTGTTATTTCTCTCCATGCCAGTCTGCATTGAGTAATCTATGAGTTATGAAACGGACATTTTATCTGCTAGAGGTTACACCTAATTACCACATAGCCTACAAGAAAGAAAAACCAAAACGTACGCGCATCCATTTCTGTGCACGAGATGGTGACATAAATCACCATAGAGGGTGACATGTTTCAGGGCGACATGATAAAATGTTTTAGATCATGTGATACGGTTTTGACAAATCAGAAGTAAAGATACATATTACAGGTATAATAATGACAATTACGATTGATCCATCATGTCGCAATTAATAATTACACTTTTACCTTAGTTTGTTAATGGGAGATGATTGTCCTGTGTTTTGTAGGTAAACAAGTAATTTTGTACCATGGTTTTTGCATGCAAAATGTAAACCTTTACACACACACAGTAATTTAGGAATAACAAGTGGCAATTCTATAACATTATGATACTTCTCCAGAAAATACTTATAGATAAGTAAATTTGGAAATATCTGAAATAAAATTAGTATACTTTGACATAATTGGAATTTTGACTCATCAGATTTTGACATAAAAATATATATACACACACACACACACATATATACATATATATACACACACATACATGTATATACATACATATATACATGTATATATATATATATACACACACACACACACACATATATATATATATAAAGTTTTTCTTTCATGATACAAATTTTTATTATGTTGCAGAAACCAGTAAAACTGTTATAGCTCCTTAGTAGTACTGATTAAATGAACCCTGCCTGATGTATTTAGTGTGGAAGAAACAATTAAAGCAAAATATGTAACTGCCAAATAAATATTTCCTGTTTGAATTGCAAGATCAGGAAATAGGCTATCTAAGTGAAAAAGTATCCTGGGGCACCCTTATTAGAGCAGCACTCTTATACATGTAATTACAAATAAGGTATGTAATATTCATACATCTTACTGATCAACACACAAATGATATTATAGATAACAGATGTATATATAAATGATCAAATAGTGATTTCTATCATTAGTCTAACACACAGGAATATAAATGACAAACTGGATCTTGGTGGTATAACCTGTCTCCGGAGTAAAGATTACCTGAGGTAGATTTTAATTTTCTTCATCTGGGGGCCATCTGATCTCATAAGATTCAAAATCAAATATATTCAATTAATTATAAATAAATATATAACTCATTGCTGATTGGTCATTCCCATGACAATTAAGACTAAGACATAGGATTTAAGACTTACAACCTTTCGTAAAACGGGCTCCTGGGCCAATTGAATTTGGAATTTTAGCAACATTTCATTGAAACTGGGAAATCTAGCAGTGTTCCAACTGCTTATTCAGAATAGGGGTTTCTGTATCCCATGGGTAGTAAAAATAGGGGTACAAGGATACAAATCAGGGGTACACATACATAAAATTAAATCAAAGCCAAAAAATTTGAAAGGTTATCTTACTCATCTCAACACCCACTAATAGACATAAGTGTCTATAGATGTAGATATTGTACATGTATATAAATTGTGACACCATGTGTGGATAATGCACTGTGTTCAACATCTATCGACAACGACATATACATGTTATGGACTTACATGTTACTTACATGTATAATAATCTTGGGATTCAACAGTATTAAGCCAGTTTCATAGCTCTACAGAGCTAATGTTTGTCTATGTTTGTACCATATACTGACTTTAAATAAAGTTTATCTTATCTTATACTGTGTCAGGGGTTATGCTGGTTGAAGGATTGGTTTCACTTAAAAAATTTGCCAGTTGTCAAAATCTGTTGCCAGTTTCAAATTTTTTAATCCTGATTCAAAGTCAATAAAAAAGATTTTTGAGGTTATATAAATGTGCTAATTAACTGCCAAAATAGTCAATTTATTTCAATTAGATGAATTACATGAAGATATTATTTTCTGAGTTTAAAAAAGCATCAATTACACTATAAATGTACATGTAGTTTATGATGTGGCATGCGGATGTCCTAGAAGACATCCTGCTCTCACTTTGACAATTTCTCTGTAAACATTTTTAAAGTAAAATCATTGATTGATGTACAGACTACATAAATTGAAAATAACATTAATGGTGTAAATATTTTATGCCTCAATATAGGACAACAGAACACATAGATAGTGATTGTAGGCAGGACAAGAAAAATCTACTCGTCAACAACCTGTCCTGGACGAGTGAAAATAAATTGGGGACGGGTGGTTAAGACAGGGTACTCGTTCCAGTGACGAGTAATTTGTCTCCAAGATCTGTAACATCTTACTTCTTAGCCTTCAAAACCGTTTAAATTAATTATAAGTCCCATTTTAGAGAAATAATAGTTACAGTAGTTGTAATGGTTCCATAAAAGTTTATGAAAAATTGTGACAAGCTGAAGGTATTGATGGACAAGCAGTTTTCAAAATCACTCGTCCCAAAGGACGAGTGATTTTTCATTTTTTTTTTCTCACCCTTTTGTAGGTACAATGTATGGGGGTTTAAATGTTTAAATGTACCTGTAGGTAATCAATCTCTAGATGTAGATGTATCGGTTGGTCACTGTGCAATTATCCCCAGCACTACTCCAATAATTACATCCATGTACATCAAATGACCATTTATTAATACACAGGGTTATTAGTCCTTGTTCCTGATGACTATTTGGAAGATATAATTGACTTATGCAACCTAGATGGCTTAATACTTGGCACCAGAAATATCACCAGATTTTAGTTTTTGTAGCCAGTTGAAATAAACCATTGCAATTTACAACATTGGCAAAATGACATCAAGGAGGAACCCCTGTCAAAAATTACATAATCATAACAAATCATTCCTTTATCTTGTCACCCCGCTGTGAAGTCTAAGTCTTCAGTCAGGACACTGCAAGCTGTGTTCATTGGAATGTGACCTTCAACTGATAAGAATCATGCTGCAGTCTCTGATGTAAGTGAAGTTGGGAAGTTCTTGGAAAAGTGTTATACAATGTACACACAAAACACACTCAATTTTGATGATTAATTGTTTTATAAACAGTGACACTGTTTACAAAGTAAGGATACGACATCGAACTGACATCGCTGTAATGTTACCAACATAATGACAATATGCATGTAAATGCGTAATGTGACAGTTATTCACTACGTGTGAATGCATGTGGTGTGTTGTTGTTTTTGACTGTGCCTGTTTTGAAATGAAACTGCGTGATTCACACAGGTTTTTGCTGTCTAGAAATACACAAAACTATTTGGAAATATGAGACTGAAAATTTGGAAATTTTTATTGTAAATTGGGGAAAAAATATGTTGCTTTTGCATTGGGAATGGATCCTTATTTCAGCCCTGTATGATAGGGTGGAAAATCCCTGCCTAGAATTGGGGATATTTGTATACCGTATATATTCGACCCATTAAGCTCCAATCTCCCTATAAGTGCCCCTTCCCCTTTTTACTAGACAACAGAATCATAAATGAGCAATTCATGATGAAGGATAGAAAATATGCTGTACATGTATATACATGTATGTAGGTTAATAAAACCTTTGTCAAATTTCAAACATCAATTTTTAAATCATCTTCTCTCTCTCTCTCTTTCTCTCGGTAAGTGAATATTAATTTACAATAGGGAGATAATCCATGTATGAGTGAATGGATGTGATGTTTTATGTTTGTCTGTTTAATAGATTGTTAAATCATGTTGCTATGTCAAAAAAATTAAATCATCATAAACCTGATGCTTCACAAGTCACTCTCACAAAAACTACATATATTCAAATCCAGGCCTTTTTCTATAGTTTCCACAGGGCCAAAGGTAGGCCCCATTCCCAATACAAAATACCTGTGTTTTTTCCTAATTTGATAAAAAAAAAAATCCCAAATGTGGTGACCATAATGAAAAATAAATTACTGTAAGGGGAAATGCATTTAAAAAGGAGTCTCACTCCATTTCATTTAGATTTCATGTGTGTAAACAATTTTTCTAAATTCGACACAAATTCACATTAAAATTACCAATGGCATTTTCTAAAAATTCACAGAAAAAGGCCCAAAATCCAATGTAAAGATGATCATTCAATTCTGATCAAATTTTTGCTGGATGTGCCTATTCTGAATATTTTATGCAATAATAAAACTGATGTCATTTTGAGCGGACAGGTGTCACTCTTGTGAGACTGGACAGATTCCAGATTAATATCATACATCCCATATTAGTAAAAGACGGATCTGTGCAGTGCTTGCTTTCAAGGCATTGTCTTTTATACAAATAGAGCTCAGCTCACAAAGCAAATTCATGGTCACAGAAAAGAAAACAGGCCTTTTTTCTTTCAATTTTGGGAAAATGCCATTGGCAACACCATTTGGAATTTTAACATGAGTTTGTAAAATATTGGGAAAATTGTGTGCACACATGGAAATATAAATGTAATGGAATCTCTTTTTAAAATGCATTTCCCCTTACATTAATTTGTTTCATTATGGGAATTTGTTCATAAAATTGGGGAAAAAATACATGAATTTTGCAAAAAGAACATGTGTAAATAATATAGAAAAGTGACAGAAGCGATTGTGTCAGAAACTATACACTGTAGACAATGCTTCTGACACAAGCCTAAAAAATTCTCCAAACTGGACCACATCAACCTGACACTTCACCAATCTCTCTTCACAAAAACATATTCAAATCAAATGTATCGGAGACTTTCCTATGGTCGTATTTTTGTTCAGAATAATTTGATGTCGCAAACAAACTGTACTTTGTGGGACATGTGTTGCTCTAATTTCTGTGGAAACGTGTGTTAAAATCGGATAATTTTATATGCCCCAGCTACATAAAATTGTCCGATTTTCCCACCCTAGTAAAACAAGGAGCTGCGCTCATTTTCAAGGCATTGCCTTTATTCATGTTGGTTTATAACATCAACAGTATCACTTCAGTGTCAGTGGAATGGCCCGGAAATGCAATGTCGAGTTTTTGCAAATATCAAATTTCAGTAAGCTATTTTACAGAAATCAGATGCGATGAAGTAATGTCCGTCACGAAATATGATAAATGACTGTAATTAGCTGAAAATATATCATATCTTATGTATAAATTGTACGCAAGTAACCACGTGAAGCTTGCATTCCACACTTCCTAAGCTAATTGGCAGATATAAAATTATTTCCGCCATCGGCCATGATAAGAAATCAGCAGGCGAGTGAACCAAGTTGCTGGTGGCGTTTCCTAAAATAATTAAGATATATAGAAAGAAAATGGTATAAATTTTCATATATTTACCTGTATTCCCGATAATCCTGGCAAGACACATGTACAGAATTGTCAAAGGTCGTGATACGTTGCCATCAACGACAGGGAAACAAATGGTAGAAACAAATCTGCCGGCGGAAGAAGCGTGTTCTTGGAATTCGACCAATGAAATAAATGCTAGCAAAAAAGAACTTGGTTCTGATTTTATATCAAGACATTTGATTGGCTGAAAATGAAAGCCTGATATTTTTGGGGTAATTTCCAAAGTAAAGTTGTTGTTTACTGTGGAAACGTGGTAAGTGAATCTGTTGTTTTCTAATTTTTTGCAAAATTTTCATTTTTCATATTTAGTGCATCAAAATGAGATAAATAAATTTCCTAGAAGACAGACAGTATGAGTGAAATCAGTGCTTTTATCAGTTGCTATCTAGATCTACTTAATTATTGTTTAGACTTGTTTATCTGCCATCTCTGCATGTTTTCCTTTCATCGTACGCCAGTAACGGGTAGCGCATTTTGAATGTAATAATGTTTGGGCCATATCAAGACTAAACCGTTCAACAACAGAATTCGATGTATTTACCAATATCTGAATATCCAGTTGACAACAGGATAATATAGTGTCTTGATGGTATTTTCATTATGAAACTTGATCTATTTATAAATGTATTTATTTATTTATTTTATTTATTTGTTTATTTATTTATTTCTTATTTATTTATTTATTTATTCATTTATTAATTTTTTATTTATTTATTTATTTGCTTATTTATTTATTCATTTATTATTTATTTATTTATTTATTTGCTTATTTATTTATCTATTTATTTATTTATTTATTTATTTATTTATTTATTTATTTATTTATTTATTTTATTCACTTTTTTACATTGTAGGCTATCTATCTATTTATTTATTTATTTTTCTATTTTATTTGCTTTTTTATTTATGTTTATCTATTAAATTATTTTAATGATTTTTCGCATTTAATAATTAGCGCCGATAAATAAGTTAAAAAACAGTGGACTCTCTAGTAAACCACAAGCATGGTATATGGGAGACTGGTGCTAACTTAACTAACTTAAGTTGTTTTTGTATGGTCGCTCAACTCAGGGATATACAATGTATAATGTTAGCTTTATATATATATCACTGGTAAGGTAAATGATATATATATATATATATATATATATATATATATATATATATATATATATATATATATAATTTACAAATGTAATATACTTTATGAATAAAGGTTTTAAAAATATATAGAATCTAAATGAAAATGTGTATTAGCCTGTGAAAAGTATGTTTACCTATGAAGAACATGCTGTTTTTAACATGACTAAATATAAATATGAAACATATGAGAATCAAGTTTGCAAAATATTTGTTTTTGTTTTTGTTTTTTTTTTGGGGGGGGGGATTGTCTTCAACATGCTTTTTTTATATGATAGAGATAACCAATGGTCTGATGACATATTAAATATGGTATGTTTTTTGCATAATTAATGGTCCTTGACATTTAAAGATTCAAATTTGAAAAATGCAACAATCATGTTTCCCAATCTTTTGTTTTCGCTGTGGAGGAGGGATGTTGGACATGAGCAATTGTCATCAAATTTGAAAATTTCTAAATATATGTTTTTGAATTTCTCATATATTATGTGTCTCATGGTTATATGATACACATGTGTCTATAAGCTTTTAAAAACATAGATTGTTATTACCCCCCCCGATTGTTATAGCTGTTATATAGTAATACAGAAAGTAATTGCATACCTGTCAACATTAGCAAATTTGTCTGGGGTAGAAAATGCGTACAACGGTCGAACTTTTTACAAATGCGTTGTCATTCTGATATATATGAGTGCACCAGTTGCGTTGAAATAAGTGAAAGGGGAGGGTACAATAACAAGAAAAAAATTGTAATTTCAAACTTCAATATCTGCCATTTTATGAATCTAAAAGGGAATTTTTGTCAATAATATTGATGATATATATATCACATTTCTTTTAATTTTCTAGTCAACTTTGAAATTTATAAGGAATAGATAGAGGCTTTATTTTGAAGTTTTAATACATGCAATATATACATGTACACACACAACTTGATGTTTATGGTCATTGTGTTATATTAGAATGTTTAAAATTTAGTATTTCTTAATTTGTTATAACAAATTTTAAAAATATACTAAATTCTGAAAATTCTAAATATAACAGTTGGATTTGGAATGCAGAAAATAAATAACTAGACTTACCTGGAAGAAATATAATCTCAGTTTGATTGCTAAATACTTGAAAGTATGATAATTCTTAAAGTCAAAGGCTTGATTTATTTATTTATTTATTTATTTATTTATTTATTGAGATTTGAACATTTATTACCAAAATATTTGCATACCCAAATATTTATCTGAAAGTTTTTATCTTCATATTGTACCTTTTTCATTAATTGATAAGATAAAAGAACAAATGATGACTGAATAGTTCACTAGAAAAAATGAGATTTGATAAAGAAAAATCAAATCTGCTTTTAAAAGAAAAAAAAAGATTATTGAGGTTATATAAATGTGTTTACTGTCATTTTATTAAATTCAATTCAATGTGTTACAAGAAGATATTATTATCTTTGTATAAAATATTATGTAAATGAAATAAAACATCGTTTTTGTATTGAAATCATCACAAATTTAAGATACATGTATAACACTGTATAGTATGTGGAGTGCGGACGTCATAGAAGACACCACGATCTCGCTTCGATATTTCTCGGCTATATTTTTAAAATAAAATCATTGAGGATTGATGCAGAAGCTGCATGAAATTAATATAACATCAATGACGTTAATCTTTGATAATTGTATATAGGACAGAACATATGGATAGTGATTATAGGTGTGGATGTTTAGTCTTTAGATATACAGGTAATCAATCTGTATATTAGGTACCTGTCCACAGTACAGGTCATTGTGTAATTACCGTCGGCACACGTCTGATAATGACACCTCTGTATGGTCTAATAACATTAATTAATAAACAGGGTTATTAGTCCTTGTTCTTCGTGACTATTTGGAAGATATAGGGGACTTAAATAACCTAGAACAGATGTCTTAATACTTCAATGATATGGAGGCGCCAGAAATTTCAAGCTATTTTTTTGTCGCCAATTAATAGACTGAAAATTACGATTTAGAACATTTAATCTTGACAAAAATGTTTACCGATCGCCGAAAAAATGGACAAGAAGCGGTAGAAATATAGGGAAATCGGTTGAAAATTAGAAAAATCGGTAGAAATCGGTAGATTTTTTCTCGGCGGTAGACAAGCGGTAGATGAATAGAAAAATCGGTAGACTACCGCCGAAATCGGTAGACTTGACAGGTATGTAATTGATGTGTGGTAATTAGCATTTTGACTACTACCTATTGAGATCAAAGTTGGATCAAGGGGAATGGAAGTGAATGCATTTCATCAGCAGTGTCATTTATCACAAATCTGATCTCAAATATATATTTTTTAAAAGATTCCTCATGTTGTCATGACCATTATCAGTGCATGTACAAATCACCTATAGATCCATCTCTGAAAATCTAATGAAATTAATGTATACTTTCAACTCACCTCTCCATAATTCTTGTAAAAAAATGTGTATAATTACGTATATTTACATCTTATTTTGTCTCACTGATCTTTGCCAAAGTTGTATTTTTCCCTGAATTTTGATACCACAGATTGGCAAAGGGAGATAATTCATCTGCTGTGATGTGCAGGATTTGAGTTTGTGATCTTTGCCAAAGTTGTATATTTCTCAGAATTTTGATATATCACAGATTGGCAAAGGGAGATAATTCATCTGCTGTGATGTGCAGTATTTGAGTTTGTGTTTGTGTTTACACATGACAATTGTCAACAGAAATGATAGATGGTATAGATGGAGAATGAAAATCTCTTTTGCATTAACATTTAAATTTCTAATTTTTATTTTCAGTTTGCTGGGATATTGTCTTAGTCTTCAAAATGTCTTTCGTAAAAACGTTGATTTATAATTATGAGTATGCAGTTACCAAGCTCAACGGTAAGTTAATTACAACATTTTGATATATGTAATTAACGAGACTTTTGATATGTGTAATTAACGAGACTTTTGATATATGTAATTAACGAGACTTTTGATATATGTAATTAATGAGACTTTTGATATATGTAATTAATGAGACTTTTTCATAATGGCCCTGTTATATGTCCGATGTCAATAATAATGGCTGAGGATGTCTGTAATGGCTTGAGGAAATGCCAAGGGACTCTACAGACAAGTGAGACCATTATTACTGACCAAGGACATATAACACGGCCAGTGTAGCATGGACCCCGGGTTCAAAATATCATATGACACTGGCATTTTGAAAACACCCTTTACTTATAATGCACTTATTAAGGAACTAAAGCAAACAGGGAACATTAATGTGTACAGTCAAACTTATCTATAAAGGCCACTCGAGGGAACAGGCAAAAATAGTTGTTATAGATAGGTGGCCTTTATAAAGAGGTTTCTTCATTATAAAAAAGTTTAAAAAGGTTATGTTTTAATTACCTTTGTAGGTCATATGATAGGAGCATGTTGAAAATTAACTTGGTCAATATTAAATCAACCCAAGTATATTAGCCAATGCTGCTAAGATAAGGTGCATATATATGTATGCATGGTTACTTGGTATGACTTGATGTGAAAAGCAAAATTGACAGCCATTCTCACCTGAATTTCAATTTCGTCATGTGACTTCAGTAGTAGTAGAGTTTTTCAATATGCATGTAAGCTTATAGTTTTGCCAGAGAAATACCAATGCATACATGTATAACATATATACAATTCTGGTTTTGCCAATATTGGCTTAGTTTTAAATTCATATTGTTTTGGCAGAAAATCTCGTATTAGACTAATATCTCTGTGGTTTATAATCATAAAATATTTCATTCAGAGTTTACATATACAGTAAAACTTGCTTTAGTGACCACCTGAGTATAAAGGCCACCTGTGTACTAATCAACATCTACATAAATCACCTCCCTATAAAGACCAGTTTTGTTGGGTCCCTAATCGGGTCTTTATATACAAGTTTCACTGTAAATGTATATATATATACCTGAAGTCTTGAGAAAAAGTTCTTTTCTATTAATATCTTGGTCCATTTTTGTAAATCCCATAACGTTGAAATTGAAAAAAAAACAACAACATTTTATTTAATTTTTGTAGTAAATTATAGATCAATCATGAATTTCCATGTTTGATTTGCTTCCAACTTCAATGACTTTATTAGATGCAAACCAGACCCGTAAGTCACTAAATTTACTCCGTACTCAAGCTTAACTAACTTTTCAAGATTTTAAGACAAAAACACATCAAATTTGTCCTGTATCTGGGCACATTTGTATATTGATGTGTTGATGGCATACAATTGCAGACTTGCCAACCTTGAAAAATGTTCATGGGGGAGATTTTTCAATCTCATGGGGGAGACTCTAAAGTTTAGGAAAAATTTATAGGAAAATGGAAATTTTTCATGGGGAGATATGCATTTTTCTTGAAGAAAATACCAAAATTTTACAAATAAAATAGAGAGTCTCCCTATTTATGGGGGAGACTTAGCAAGTAAATGTATTCAGTTGTAAATAATGGTGAAAGTTATTGCTCATTTGAAGAAAACTTCAGAAATATTAAAAAAGTATTTGAGTATGTACTCAAATTTTTAGTACAACATTCAATGTTTTTATTCATTTTTTACTGGAAAATCAAAAGTATTATGTTAAAATTTATATCTGAATGATGTAAAATTATAACGTGTTGTAATTTCACTCATATTTGTATAAGTTTAACAAATGACCATATATATGTAGTGAAAATAAGGAAATAAAAGTTGGACTTGAACCTTGAGTGACTTCTGGCCCAGACCTTTGTTATATTTGATGAAGACATTAGACATTTTTTATTTTAATGCATGTATTCATTTCATTTCAGATCCCAGAACAGATGGTTGGTTTTTAATGTCATCACCATGGGTGACAATTGCCATGGTTACTGCCTACTTAGTATTTGTGTATGGAGGCCAACGTTTCATGAAGAAGAGGGAAGCATTTGAACTGAAAGAGATTATGAAATGTTACAATTTCTGCTTAGTATTACTCAATGCTTATATATTCTATGAGGTAATTTCACAAAATTTCATACATCTTGTGTGAAAGTACATGTCGATGGTGCGATTTAAATAATGATTTTCCCTTAAAGATACATTTGGACTGGTCTAAGTCATTAAATTACAGAAGAGTCTATTGTTTTTCAGGGGTTGATGAGTTTAGAGGATGTATACATACATGTACATGTAGTTGTTTTTCTTATGATTTGTAGTTCGAACATGAAAGGGAGATAACCATCATTCTAGGCACTCATGAATTTTATAGTTCACTTAAAGAAAATGAAAAAGTGTTTTTTGTTATATAAATTCTATTAGTAGTTCATACAATATTAATGTTATTTCAAGTCAATATATTGATTATTTTTAGTTACATGTATATTGTCAATTTCAGTATGTTAGGTAAACAATTTTTAAAAAAAATTATCAGTGTTCATGTTAAAAGTGAATCTTTTACTCTTGCAGTTTCTGGTCACAACATGGATCAATCCAAGCTTTTCCAAAATTTGTCAGCCAATGGACTACTCTAGAGATCCACTTGCATTACGGGTACGTACTTTCAATTTTTTTCAGGAGGGGAGGGGGGGTGTGATAACACTGTGTACCAGGATATTTTTGCCCATTGATTTTTTTCTGTGATTTGCAACAGAAAACATTTTCACCTAATATTGAAATTGTCCTAAATTTGTTTTCAAATTTTCTGATTGTAAAAGTTCTAAAATTCAATCTGGAATACAGAATTCTACCAGGAACACAGTGGACTATCGAATGTCGTAAATTGTCATTCAGTGCATAGCTAATTTATTCCAAACATTCCATGTCCAATTATTTAGCTTGAAATTTTCATTTTCACTTTGAATACATAATTTCATATATGGTAGGGCGTAATTGCCAAAATTTAAATGGAGCAGAGGTTTTTCTGTATTTAGCCCTCTAGATTGGAACTCCAGGGGTTGTCCGATTTTCAAACATTCAATCCAAAACTTTGACCTGTGAAAAAAAATTTGAAGCAAAGATGGCATTTATTTATTTTGCACAATGAAAGACAATCAGATTATTATTTTCTTTTTTACAGATTTAAGTCATATATGAAGAATCTACCAATGTTTGATATTTATAATCTACTTACTTTTCAGTTTCACTGGTAACATTACCAAACTTTGGTACAGTAAATGAAAAATGTCCAATCATTTTAATGCAATGATATCTTAAAGGGTGTGTTTTTTTTGTGTTTTTTTTTCAAATTTTTGTCTTCCTTTTTTTCTTTAACAAAAAGAAGTTATACGTAAGCATATAAATTCTTAAATTCCTATACCTTTTGTGAAAATTGCTCGAGAAACCCAGGTTTGGCACTTTTTCAATTGCAAGTTGTTAACTCAACCTTATTATTTGTATATGAATACCACACCGGACCTAACCTTATTTTCACAAAATATAGGGTGTTTCAAAAAACTTGTCCCTACTTCAAATGTTCATAACTTTGTGCAGACAAATGGTTATTTAGAATTCAGTTCATTAGAAAGAGAATTTAATTGAAAATTTATGATTATTTAAACCTAAAACCTATGAAGTCAAAACTTATTTTGTGATGTCATCAATGACATCATAAATAAGCATTATTTGGTTTTTACCAAAATGGATGACAAGAATTTGAAGAAGAACCTTCATTTTGATGTTGTTACATTTTATTTTGAGTATACCCAACTTGCTCAAATTCATCTTGATGACTTAAAACAGGTAATAAGGATACAATTGTAAGGATTCAATTTGATATACATGAAATTGTGACCTGTCGAAACTTCCTGGATGGGTTACCTTTAGTGATAGAGAAAACAGTGGACATTTGAAATATGTAATGAAAAATGACGTTTAACTGGTAAATTTCCAAAATGTGAATAGTTTAGAATATGGCTCACTTAAATAATATTTAATTTGTATGCATTAAAAAGTTATACACCAACAAAATTCTTATAAAACAATTTTTGATATGAAATATCCCTTAGTTTGATATGTAGCTTGTAACATGTTTTATTGAATGGTAAAGTCAAGACATGTTTTTTGAAACACCCTGTTTATAAGAATACAAAGATTTTTTATGTCTGTGTAGAGTTTTTATTTGGTATTTACCATAAAGTGCAAGTATAGTAAAAATAGACAAAAAAATTGAAATAATTTTTTTGATATATACAGCTAATGCCCCTTGAAATAGATTGTATAATTTCATAAATAAAGACAAACTTATATTTGAATGAGATTTAAAATCAATTCCATTTTGGAGAAAAAAGCAGTTGTGAAATATTGATAAAGAAAATATAAAATAAACATTGTTGGTTTTTTTTTTTCAGTTAGCGAATGCTTGTTGGTGGTTTTACTTTTCAAAGCTCATAGAGTTGATGGATACGGTGAGTAAATATGAGATCAGATTGTATCGTTTTTTTGTTTATTGACTTCCATAACTGGAAATGAAACCGACAAATCGCATAGATCTTCAAATATCGAGTTAAACATCAACAACATATGCCAGAGTTATGGACCATTGAAATTCTTATAAATAACTTAGATCTCTGGGAGATGAGTACAGTGAAACTTGTCTTGAGAGATAACTCTTGTAAGAGACCACCTGTCATCATAATGTGGTCTATCAAGAGAGGTACTAACAAAAGCATTCTTTTACAAAAGGATTTTCTGAATATGGTCTCTCAAGACAGGTGCTGTCTCAAGACAGATGCTCTCTCAAGATGGGTGGTATCTCATGACAGTGGTCTCAAGACAGATGCTCTCTCAAGACAGGTGCTATCTCAAGACAGATGGTCTCTCATGACAGTGGTCTCTCAAGACAGGTGGTCTCTCATGACAGTGGTCTCTGATGACAGTGGTCTCTCATGACAATGGTCACTCAAGACAGGTGGTCTCTAGTGACAGTGGTCTCTAGTGACAGTGGTCTCTAGTTACAGTGGTCTCTCATGACAGTAGTCTCTCAAGAAAGGTGGTATCTCATGACAGCTAGTGGTCTCTCAAGACAGGTGGTCTTTCATGACAGTGGTCTTTCCAGAAGTGCTTTCCCATGACAGTTGTCTTTCAATGCAGGTGGTCTTTCATGACAATGGTCACTCATGACAGTGGTCACTCATGACAGGTGGTCTCTCATGACAGTGGTCTCTCAAGACAGGTGGTCTCTAGTGACAGTGGTCTCTCATGACAGTGGTCTCTCATGATAGTGGTCTCTCATGATAGTAGTCTCTCAAGAAAGGTGGTATCTCATGACAGCTAGTGGTCTTTCAAGACAGGTGGTCTCTCATGACTGGTCTTTCCAGAATGCTTTTTCATGACAGTTGTCTTTCAAAGCAGGTGGTCTCTCATGACAGGTGGTCTCATGACTGTGGTCTCTCAAAACAGGTTCCTCTGTTTTTCTCTAAAATATAACTATATAATTGGAATTTTAGCGAGATGCAAATTTAGCAGTTCGTCCCAATAAAATGATTCATAATTTTGGCGAGCAGTAATTTTAGTGGTTTTGTGATTCCAAACAAAAGAAAATTGAACACTTATAAAATTTACTTGTATCTGACTGTACATCAGCATATATTATATAGCATAGCTCTACAGTCGGAACAGTAAATCAGACCTTTATTTGAACATTAAAGCTGAACTAGGAAAATAAAAAGCTTTTGAACTTTGAATAAAAAAAAATGTTGTGAAAAAAAATGTTTTGAAACATTCCCACTTCATAACCCCATACAGCAGACATTTTTGTAATTGTTTCTCCAGAAAATCAAGTCCCACAGCAGGTATAAAAGGCGGAATAGTTATAATGGTCATCATTGTATATCTGTACTCGCAACGTGAAACATGCGAAGTCCCAGAGGCTGAATAAAACTCACAGACTTAGTCTTACCTGTACTTTTCAGCAAAAATAAACATCTGTTCCTTGAGTGAAGTTTTCTGCAACGTACAAGCAGCAACAAACAGAATGAATATTTCATCCATAATAAATCCAAAATTTATTCCATAACACTAAATATAAAACACCTTCCAAAACAAAAACAAAGCGATATGCTTCCTACTGTCATTTGGCCACTGAGCAATGATTCAACTTCCGGTTTTTCGGAACACTTCTCTGTTTACCAGAAGAAGAAACATGGTTCAATGGTTGAATGACAGTAGAAAGCCGATCGCTTTGTTTTTGTTTTGGAAGGTGCTTGATATTTAGTGCAATGGAATAATGGAATAAAGTTTTTTTATTCAAAGCGCAGAAGCTTTTTATGATCCTAGTTCAGCTTTAAGCAGATGAATATCGCAGCAACACTACCACTGATTTCTATGTACATATTCCACTGTTTGAATATGTTTTTGATGTCTGCTTTGCTACACCAAAGGCTTTATTTGTCTCAGGCTACAGTACTGTCCACTTCACTTGCTGCATACACTCATGGAATTCTTTTTTCAAGAAATCTTTAGCACATTTATCTGTGCTCACATCTAATGCTGAAGAATTGTTACTCAGATGTAAAATTTTAGATATCTCGACACTCTTGCTATCAATGTCAAAATTGAATCCTTGCTAAAAATTCTACTTACACGGTATTTGTTTTCTATATTTTTCAGGTATTTTTTGTGTTGCGGAAGAAAGACAATCAGATTTCATTTCTACATGTCTATCATCACTCTACCATGCCATTGTTATGGTGGGTGGGTGTCAAATTTGTTCCCGGTGGAGAAAGTAAGTAAACAGAGACAGGATAGAGAGATACATAAATAAATGGAGAGAGAGAGAGACAGACAGACAGACAGAGAGATAGAGATTTAGATAGGTAGATAGATAGAATCCTGACAGATAGGTGACTAGATGATAGATGATTGATAGAGAAAGAGACTCAAAGAATACTTTATTCTTTAATACATGTTTTGATATGACTCAATTTTAAAAATGAAAATGGAACATTTTGAACCAAATAAGCTTTGGAGACTGTGGTGGTAGCCTCAGGAAAGTAAAACTTTAGTGGTGATGAGGCTGAAGTGGTGACCTAAAAAACTGCAACCGCAGTGGTCACAAGACTGCGGTGATGACCTCAGAAAATTAAGACTGCATTGGTGACGAGACTGCTGTGGTGACAGAAAACAATGGTGACAAGGGTGAGTGGCGACAAGACTGGTGGTGACAAGGCTGAAATGGTTGTGACAAGACTGCAATGGTGACCAGGTTGCAGCGGTTGTGACAAGACTGCAATGATGACCAAGGCTGAAGCGGTTGTGACAAGACTGCAATGGTGACCAGGCTGCAGCGATTGTGACAAGACTGGGGTGGTGACAAGGCTGCAGTGGTGACAAGGCTTCAGTGGTTATGGCAAGGCTTCTGCGGTGGTGTTGAGACTGCAGTGGCGACCTCAGAAAACTAATTTTTTTTTTCTGTATTTTCCAGCTTACCAATGTGCCAGCATCAACAGTTTCATTCACATTTTGATGTACAGCTATTACTTCCTGGCCGCTATGGGACCACATATGCAGAAATACCTCTGGTGGAAGAAATACATGACAACACTACAGCTGGTAAAATCAAAGCCTTTTTTTTTTCTTTAAAAGTGTTCATTCGCGGTCTTTGGCATGTAGGCAAGAGTCAAAATTTTAATTTTGTAAAAAACTTGTGAATCATGTATAACCCCCAAATTTTTGCCCCTGATTGTTTTTCACCATTTACGACAGAAAGCATATTCACTCATTCTTAAATTCGCCCTAAATCAACATAATCTCGTGGACAACATCACTTTGTCTGTGCCTCAATTTTTTTAGCTTGAAAATTTTCCTCTCATTTTAAATTTGCCCACTCATTTATGGACAAAAATTGCAAAAATTAAATGCATTATACATTGTATAGGGAAAAACCAAGCCATTTTAGCAATGGAAATTGGTCCGGGCTGTAATTGGACCCAACAATGACATGGGGAAATCCCTGATTCAGCAACTTAAGCTAGAGATGTTGGACTTTAACTTTTTCAAAATTGATTCAGCTCTTGACTCGTTAGGACATATATGGGGCATAGTGTCTGGATCGATAACCAACATGCATATTGTTAATGGTGTATATAAAATATGTAAAACAACTATTTTCATTTTCTTTAGATCCAGTTTTGGTGGATTCTAGGACACACACTACAGGCACTGTACATAAACTGCAACTTCCCGAATGGCTATGGTTATGCTCTCCTGGTGTATGACCTTACACACATTCTCCTCTTTTCCAATTTCTACTACCAGAATTACACAAAGAAAGCCAGGGCGAAAAAGGAAAAAGATGGCCAACATACCTCAAATGGGGTAGCCAATGGCCATACTAATCTGAAGAAGGCAAAGTAATTGGGTAAAAGAATTTACAATTCAGTGATATTAACAAATCAATATTTTCATTCTGACCCTGCAGAAGTGGGACCTATTTTTAGATGTCTCACAATTTTTTACAAAATGTTCATGGTCTTTCAAAAGTGGCAGTCTTGAATAGACCTTTTTCTGAGTTGTTCTGTTTAGTCACAGTTCATCATAATAGTGTGCAGCTTCAACAAGAAATGTGGCCTGATCACTTCTGGATTACCAGATTTGGAAAGCATCGGTCTAAGGAAAAGAATGATACCAGTCATCTTTCAGAGGTTAATGGACCCTTTGTTGTACAGGGTCCTGTACCCTTTCACTTGGGAATTTTATGTCCTAATGGGCCAAATTAGGAAGAAAGTAAAGTTCTATGGTTATTTACTTTGAAGAATAATAAAAATACCGAAATTTATTCATTCAACCCCTTTTATTTAACTTGCAACATGGTTTTCATTCGAAGACATTGAAATTTTTATTGAGAGGTACTTAAAGTTGTAAGATTCTCTTTTGTTGGCCAACTGAATGTGAGCTGTACAGTGAACATAGGTGAGAAATTTTGCTTAAAATTGGGGGGGGGGGGGTTAAATTGTAAATTTTGCATTGGAAATGGGGCCTTTTAGCTGACCCATATATTGATGATAGCAACCCCAGCTTTTATGAGATGTAACATTTAGCAAAACTTTTATCCCTTGCAGAGGAACTAAAACAAGAAATCATTGAATGTCATGAATGTAAAACTTACTAAAACTGGAAGTAACCTAGGACGCATTTCTGTTGACGTCATGTGATTTGAGTACAAACTATTATGACAAAACTGAACGGACTGGAACATCTAGATAAAGATATATAAGATAGTGTTTTCTCCCACACTTGCCTGTAAAACACAAAAATTAACCATTATAAAGATAAACCTGTCTTTCCTTCCCTCGGGAAAGACAGCTCACATGTGTTGTGACATCACAGATGCACTATCTAATTTTTGAACTTTGAATGTGGTTTTATTGATGTTTGCCCTGTTGTAAAGACTGGAAATGTGGGAGAAAAAAAATCAAACATGATTGTTTGTTGTGGACAGGGAAATCTTAAAAACCCTCGGGAAAGAACATGACAATCAAGAATTCGGCAAAACCTCGTTCTGGATAGTCATGTTCTTTCCGTCTGGTTTTAAAATTTTCCTGTAAGATTCTATTAGTCTGTTTTTAGATTTTTTAGCTTACTACAGGCCCGAGAATTGATCAATTTTGTCAATAAGAAGCTTTTGTCAAGATGAACCTTTTCCAAAATGGTGCCAGTTAGCATTGCGTTGTATAGACTTTATCAGTTTGTAAGATATTTTGTATGAGTGTATAATATTACAGCATAAATTTTGATAATATATACAATTGTATTTGTTTGTTTTTGTTTTTTGTTTTTTGACCTCCACAAGCCACTGAAACTGAGTAACAATCATAATTTTATCTTGATCAGTATATTTTACAAAATGTCATGTATCAATTAGAGATTTTGTACATATTAAAGCTGATTTTTTTTTTAAATTCATGGAAATTATGTTGACTTGACTCAAAGTCACAAAATTTACTCAGTACATAAGCTCATCTTATTTGTTTTTTTTATATCAGGGCCTGGTACAATAAAACCTAAGAATTATTTAAGTCTAAAAATTTTACTCAAGTGTGTCAAATCCTGAAATCTGATTGGCTAAGCATGCCACTTTCAGAATATATTCTCAGACTTGAGTACATTCTCATTAAGTTGTATGGTGCCGGGTCCAGCTTTTTGTTTTGAGTTTTGAGTTTTGAGTACATTTAGTGACTTTAATTTGTTAAGCTGAAAAGTGATTGTTTTTTATTTTATCATGCGAAAGGAGTTCATTTTCTATGTACATGGTGCATAGTAATATGTTGAAGATGAAGTGATTGGGAATTTTTTTATCTAAATTATCATGTGAAATGAGTTCCATTGCCATGCTTATAGATTTTTGTTATAAAAGCTGAAGTGATTGCCCTTTTTTTATCATATTTATCATGTGAAAGGCGTTCCATTGTTATGCATATTAATATGTTAAAGCTGAAGTGATAGGGATTTTTTTATCTGAATTATCGTGTGAAAGAAGTTCCATAGCAAGTCATATTAATATATTTACATTTCCGACAGCAGTCTCCCATAGACTCAGTTTTAATCTAGATGGCGTTCATATCGACTATAAATGACATTCCTCATATGACGTGACATAATGATGTAGTTTCATTCATAACATGACGTCACACCAAGATATTTCTTTCAGTAAACCTCTATACTTTACTGTTTTACCTTGAACTTCGCTGTTCCATCATAATGGGACTGATCGCTGTTCCATCATAATGGGACTGATCGCTGTTCCATCATAATGGGACTGATCGCTGTTCCATCATAATGGGACTGATCACGTATAAGGTGGGGTATTCGATTCCATTATTTTGTTTTTCAATTTTAAAACTCCGATATGAAAATCCAACAAACTAGTGTGTATATGGTATTCAATTCCATTATTTTTTTTTCAATTTGAAAACTATGATATGAAAATCTAACGAACTAACGCTTGTCGGAGTGCATTTATTGTCAGTATGGCTGCCGTTTGGGTGACAGATAAATATTCATTGCTATGCATATTGATATGTTATAGTTGAAGTGATATTTTTTTATCTGAATTATCATGTGAAAGGAATTCCATTGCTATGCATATTGATAATATTTAAATTGAAGTGATGTTTTTCTATATATGTACATTCATTCCATTTTCCATAGCTATGATGATGTGTTAAAGATGAAGTGGGTTTTTCAAATGTCCTTTTTATTACAGGGTTTTGTATTTCTGAATCAAGTCATATCATCTTTTGTTATTTTATCAATGCTCAATGACTGCTCAGTTGACTTATTTATATAATTTTAGAAGATGTCCATGGAAATCCAGAAATACAAATTTGTCTAGGCATGTAGGAAGTTTCTTGTTTTTGGGAGAATCCCTACCAATAAGAGAACTATAAGCCATGTCAAAATTATTTATTTTACTTTGCTTGCTTGTGTGTGTGTTTATATTTTGATAATATATGATATTTTGACTCAGTTTCACTAGAAAGCACCTGCATATAATTGTTATTTCTACCAGAGTTGTAGGCCTACATATGTTGTGTACTCGTGACGAATCACACCTGTAGTGCACCCCATTGAAAGACAAGTCATGTTGTAGATAATACTCCAACAATGTTAGAGGTAACATGGCAAAATACTTTTGACTTGTGCCGTTAGCACCTTGGCATTCGTGTCCGATAGTAAAGTGAGCTCTAATATTATTGGCGTAGTCGTATGTCCGATTAATAAAGGTCAAGGCTCGTTGGACACAACTTTTTATGCAACAACGTTAGAATTAACAAGGTGTGACGTTTTGGGGACATTTTATATTATGTCTTTACATGAGATATTTCGTTTTGTTTTTATCTGAGTAGTATAGTGCAATTTACTCCTCAATCTGTTGTATTAGCAGATTAGAATTTTCTTGAGATTATCTCCCTTTTTTTCTACAGAAACAGGGTTTAAAAAAAATTCAGACTTTATTTGAGTTGAGTAAAGAATCCTATGCATTCCTTAAATATTTGTTTAACAGAATTTCTGTAAAACAAAAAAAATGTGTGTTTTTAAGATTTTATAATGTTTCATGATTCATGTTTTTTAACTTTTTAAAATAAAAATGTATTTTGACTATCTTTCATTACCCGTATCTTATGATAATCATTTTCTTGTTATCAGTATTTCACAGCATAATCAGAATTTTTTCCTCTCTTTTGATAATTTTTTTTATCCATGTTCAATGTCAATCGTTTCTTTCTATAATGTGTTCACTGCATGTTTTATTAGATTATCAGATCTTTGTGTAGTTTTGGCACAAAATATAATATCTCTAATTTTAAACTGTCAGTTTTATCATAGACTTTTATTAATTGTGATATAATTTCAGTAATTTAGTCATTCTATTTAAACTTTGATTTTTATATTGCATAAAATTGGGACAGCATTTACAAAAAGTCCACAAAAATTGGTGATTGGTTATTTCACTATACAATCAACATACTAAATTTACTGATTTTTTGTTTTTACGATAATTTGAGAAACACATCTTTATTCAAGTTTTTAAATTTTATGTCCATATATTGACAATGTTGTGTACCTTTATCAAGAACTTTATAATTAGCTTGTGATGGAATTTAACATTTGTGATATTATCATAATTTGTATGGAGAAATTGGAAATATTTTATCATAAAACACAAATTCGGTATTTTTGTTTTCATGTAAATGTACTTGCATTTTGTCATATCAGCATTCTGTTCTAATATCAGTATTTTCAGAATTTCATCTGATATTTTCTTACAAGTTTATCAAACCCATGACAAAAAAAAATATTATTATAATTTTTTGATAAATTTTAATTTGCATTTTTTGGTGTTATTTTTGTTTTTGTTTTTTGTTGTTGTTTTTTTTGCAGCATAGCATAGAACAAAATTAATGGCAAATGAATACTAAAACTTATTGATTTCACCTTTGAAGGCACTCAGTCTCTTGTTTTAGGTCTGTAGTCATTTAGTTCATTAGTTTAGTCTCACCAATTATTTACAAGATTAACGGATCATAGATTTTCCCACTCCTTGATGCAGTCAGGAATTGTTTGTGTGCATGTGAAATTCATAGGACCAGTTATCATGAAAAGGTGTATTTATGAACACAGAGAAGATGTTTGTTTTTACATGTTTTACTTTAGCTCTTTTTATTCTTATTTTTTTAATTATGTACTTAACAAGATACCCAACACTCTCAAGTGATCTAATGTAATACTTTGAAACTAGACAAAGTCTGTTCTAATTAGGGTTACAAAAATTTTGAATTTTAAGAAAAGTCTGGGTACGGGGCTTTTAAGATAGGGACATCTTGTTAAAGGAGTTGTATAGAGACCTTCTGATAACATGATTAAGGGGCATTATAGATAGGGACTTCTAGGTTGGGGATTTTTTAGATAGGGAATTCTGGGTAAGGGGCTTTATAGATATGGAATTGCAGGTTAGGAGCTTTACAAATAGGGATGTCTAGGACTTCACAGATAAAAACTTCTGGGTAAGGGTAAAGTGACCGATAAGGTACTTTTAACCTGTCATCTATTTTTATTCATTCATTCATTTATGTTGTTTTAATGACGGTACTTTTTTTAATTTCAAATATGGCTTATAAATAGAAACAAAGTGCCTAAATATGAAGTAGCTCTCGTATACCTGTAGGTTCACAGAACAACTCAAAAGCACAGAAGTCTTTCTAAATTACTTATTCTACGAAGGAAAAAGAACCTGACTCATGCAAAACTTTGTGAGATGGAGAACTTCCATGTTTTGATGTTCAAAACCATCAAGAATCACCTGTATTTGTACAAAGTAACCCCAAATCAAAATAATTACACATTTTTTTTTTATTCCATCAAGTCTTCCGAGACTTACTTTTGATGCAATTATTTATGTGATAGAGATTATTAAATTTGTTCATTAATGTAATTTTTATGAAATCTAGCTATTTTCATAAAACCTTGAAAACAAAGTTAATCGTATAATTGTACATATATTTATTCAGATGATGAAGAGCGTGTAAGTGTTGAGAGAATTTGAGGTTCTTTATATGAAAGTACTGGTATATTTTGAATATATATACATATTTATGAAGCATTTTCTCAAGTAATTATTTACATTTTCCTCTATTTTATTGATTAATCATCTTCAAAATAAAAATAATATCAAATTTTTTTCTGCTTTTTTCTGATGAAAATGTCAATTGGAACCACTCAGAGTGGTCTGGTGGTAGAGTGTTTCATTTACAAGTGGAAGGTCTCGGGTTTAATTCTTGACAGTCATGCACAAGACTTTCAAAAGAAAGTTGCTGTTCCTTACCAAGTGCTTGGCATAACCTGGAACCGAGAGTGTGGGGGGGAACAAACACTATGATACTGGTATGAAAACTTTGAGTGTAGATACCATGGTCACTGGAATGGTAAATGATTTAAAAGAGTAATACTGAAATCAAAGGGGATGAATTTTTAGCTCGCCTGTTCGAAGAACAGAAGAGCTTATTGCTGCTTCAGTGTCGACATCCTTTTTCTGTGTTAAGCTTTTTGATTCAGTCCATTGTGGGCAAAGTACTGCAGCTACAACCATGAAATGCCACATGCACATTTTCTAGGGTCATTACTTAACAATGGAGGGGGATGCTGGTTGCTTTGGCATAATTTTGACCCAAATTTCCAGCTCCCTGGACTTAGTCATTTACTATATGAATAGTACTGCAGTAAGTTTTAGTCCATTGTGGGCAAAGTACTGCAGCTACAGCCATGAAACTTCATATACACATTGTCTAGAGTCATTAAACAAAATGCAGGGAGATGCTGGTTGCTCTGGCCTAATTTTAACCCAAATTTTTAGCTCACCTGGACTTAGTCATTTAATATATGAATAGTCCTGCTTTAAGCTTTTTGTTTCAGTCCATTGTGGTGAGTCAGCCTGGCTCAGTCGGTAGCACACTCCACTCTTGATCGAGAGTTCGATTCCAGCCGTCGGCAGGTTGGTTTCCTGTCCTTCAGATAAGACAGTAAAAACCGAGGTCCCGAATCACAGTATGTGTTGGCACGTTAAAGAACCCTCACTGTTCAATGGCCGTAAGTGCCAAGCATAGGCCAAAATTTGAAGCTCTTCACTGGCATATTGTTTAACGTCCCACTCAAGAATCTTTCACTCATATGGAGACGTCACCAAATGCTGGTGAAGGGCTTCAAATTTTGGCCCATGATCAGCACTTGCGGCCATTGAGCAGTGAGGGTTCTTTAACGTACCGACGTCAACTGCGACACGGGACCTCAAATTTTACTGTCTCATCCGAAGGACAGGGAACCAACCTGCCGACGGCTGGACTCAAACTCACGATCAAGAGTCGAGAGCACTACCGACTGAGCCAGGTCAGCTCGGGCCTTCATTGTAACAGGGTTCAATATAAGTGAGTGTTCCCCTTTTCATATGGAATACATAGAGTAGAACTTCGATTAGTCAAATTTCTCGATGTTTCGAACTATTGACAAAGTCCTGAGTAATTTTGTTATTTAACGCTACTTCTAAACATTTTATAATTATATAATTATAACACAGTCATTGTATAACAACAAATTAATCATACTCTATCTTCCTGTGAAATTAAATGTGATACTTTAAATGGTTTTCTCAAAAGAGAGCTAAACATTCCAAATGAAATTGTCAACGCAGACCGACATCATCAATTCATATATTAGTATTTGCTTTCGCAATGCGACTAAAATTTTAAACACAACAGGAAACCATGTTACTTATAAATATTTATTCATTTTACAGTATTTTGAAGTTTCAACAATTTTCAAAAGCTAAAAGTCAAATTACTCAAGTGAAACCTCTTATAAAGTCAAAACAGTATAAGCAACATCTGAAAGTCTTTTCCTTCTTTGTTAAATCCTATGGTTTACTGATCACATCATTTCTGTAGCTGAGCCATCTCTACCTTGGGAGGTGGCATGAAAATTTCGTGCTCTGTGTGTAACTCTCTCTCGTATAACCTCATTCTCTGTCGTCCACTTAGGACCGGTTTTGTTCTCTCTTCCAGGGCTGTAAGTGGTTGAGGAACATTCAAATCTTCCAGGGTGTACATATCCTCCGGTACTACATCAGTAATACATTCCTGAAAAAAAAAAAAGATTTAATAACAGAATGAATAAATGAGCTTGTTTCTTTCACCTGATCTAAAAGTGAACAATAGGTTTTTGGACTTTTGTATGACTTTTGTATTGTTCCCTGGTGACCAATATTACACCATATCCCCAATGGTGCCTCATATTTCAGTCAATTGGCAAAAATAGTTAATTTGATTTGATTTGATTTTTTGTTTTATGCCATACTCAACAATCTTTCAGTCATATGATGGCGTCCTGTTTTTATTGGTGGAGAAGAAATTTAAAGCACATGACCTTCCGCAAAATTGGCAACTTTCCAAATTCGAAATTACCCTAGCGGGATTCGAACCAGAGGTGAGAGGCCTTGTGAGAAAGCGCAATCTTAAACCATTAGGCCCCCTAAAAAAAAAAAAATAGTTAAAAACATGGTGTTGTTAGATATACTCAAGAGGTGGACTTTTGTATGTATTTTGCACACTATCCAATATCAAACCAGTCTCCCAATAAAGACTAAATCTTATTACCCAAAAGCATAAAAATTAACCACCACAGTTAAGAATATATCAAAATAACCGCCCTAGTTGAGAATATAACAAAATAACCACCCTAGTTGAGAATATAACATAATAACCACCCTAGTTGAGAATATAACCACCCTAGTTGAGAATATAACAAAATAACCACCCTAGTTGAGAATATAACAAAATAACCACCCTAGTTGAGAATATAACAAAAAACCACCTTAGTTGAGAATATAACAAAATAACCACCCTAGTTGAGAATATAACAAAATAACCACCCTAGTTGAGAATATATCAAAATAACCACCCTAGTTGAGAATATAACAAAATAACCACCTTAGTTGAGAATATAACAAAATAACCACCCTAGTTGAGAATATAACAAAATAACCACCCTAGTTGAGAATATAACAAAATAACCACCCTAGTTGACAATGAGAATATAACAAAATAACCACCCTAGTTGAGAATATAAAAAAATCACCACCCTAGTTGAGAATATAACAAAAAACCACCCTAGTTGAGAATATAACAAAAAAACACCTTAGTTGAGAATATAACAAAATAACCACCCTAGTTGAGAATATAACAAAATAACCACCCTAGTTGAGACTAGAACAAAATAACCACCTTAGTTGAGACTAGAACAAATTAACCACCCTAGTTAGAATATAACAAAATGAGACTATAACTAGAACAAAATAACCACCCTAGTTGAGACTAGAACAAAATAACCACCCTAGTTGAGACTAGAACAAAATAACCACCCTAGTTGAGACTAGAACAAAATAACAACCCTAGTTGAGACTAGAACAAAATAACCACCTTAGTTGAGACTATAACAAAATAACCACCCTAGTTGAGAATATAACAAAATAACCACCCTAGTTGAGACTATAAATAAACCACCTTAGTCGAAAAGATAACAAGCAATGTATCTACCAAGTTTGGTGTCAACATCTGCAGTGGTTTTTGAGCATATTGTTTGAGTTATGCACCCACTTCTCACCAAAGTGAGTCAAGTTTGACCCTTGAATTGGACAGGGAAATACCTATCATGGTATTGTAGTCACCAGCTCCGACATGTGGGTTTTCCCTGGGTACTCTGGTTTTTCTCCCACAGCAAGCTCCATATAATGCCAACATCAGAGCCAACAAGAGACATTTATACAAGTTGTAAAAATTTGTTAATTGTTGAAAAATAAATAGTTTATTTATTTTTTTAACATGCTGAAAGGAAAACTTTTGTATGTATTTTCCAAAATGGTCTGGACATATAAACAAGTATGAGAAAAATTCTATCTTCATGTATACAAACCCAAATTTTGAAGGAAATTAGAAGAACGCGATTCTTTTTCTAATTCCCTTCAAAACTATTGTAACACGATTCAACTCACCCTTTCAAGTTGATCAAATGTCATTAGCGGGCAGTGTTTATTTGCATCTCTATGCAATTGCAACCTGAAAAAATACAAATACATTACAAAATAGAAGGCCATTTTTATTATTTTGATTTTAAATCGAGTTATATGCCACACTCAATAATATTTCAGTTATATGGTGGCAGCCAGTTTTTAATGGTGGAAGAGAGAACCCGGTTATAATGTACCCGGGAAGAGACCACCAGCCTTCTGCAAGTAAACGTGCAAACTTTCTCACAAAAATCAGTTTAGGTTCTCGAGAGGCTCGAAACTACGCTGACGTGAAGTGAGGGACTTCATGTTTTAAAGCGTGATGCTCTAACCACTTGACCATGTGGTCCTCTAGGGGCCATAACTCAGATAAAAAATTTCTGTGAAAGCAAACTTAAATTACTGTGACATATGCCTAATTTTTATCAAATTTTAATGAATAAAGTCCCATAAACTCCTTAACAGCATTGGTTAAAATTGTAAAAATTGAAAGCTGCCTAGCCTTCATGTAACCATACATTGTTCAAGTTCATACAGATTTGTGAAAGCAAACTTAATTTATTGTCAGACATCTCAATTTTTTTTTACAAATATTAATGACTGAAGTCCCATAACTCAGTAATGACAAAAGTTAAAATTGAAAGGTGCTTCATAATACCGGCCATGTTGGATTCCGATCTCTCTGAAAATGTAATATGCACAACTAAACCTCAAGGGGAACCTTCATATCAAATTTTAAGGAGATTCCTTCAGTCCTTTCTGAGAAATAGTGGTAACAAACTTCCTTTGGTCAAAATCCAAGATGGCCACCTGTCGGCCATGTTGGATTCCGATCTCTCTGAAAATGTAATATGTACAACTACATCTCAAGGGGAACCTTCATGTCAAATTTCAAGGAGATCCATTCAGTCCTTTCTGAGAAATAGCGGTAACTATAATTGTTCAGGATGGACGGATGACTGACGGACCACAGATGCAGGTCCATATGAATAGACAACCATCTGTTGATGATGGGATAATAAAAACAAATTCACGTTATTGTGAGACATGCACGGATGGACAGACGAGGGTACACCGTAATACATCCGTCATAGATAATTTTTCAGATTTTATGAATCTCTGTGAAAGAGCTCCTTTAAAATGAAATAAAAATTTAATGAAGGCCTGATTGGGACTTTATCCAAGACACATGACTATCACATGACTGAGTATTTAGCCAAAAGTAAAAATTAAAATTTTTGTACAGTCAAACCCACTTATATTGAATCCTGTTACACTGAAATCCAACTTTATTTGAAATGATTTTGATTCCCTGACCAAATTTTTATTACCATTATAACTGAGATATTTTGAAACCCCTGTTTACTGGAAAGAAATATAAATTCCTCTCGATTTCAATGTATCAAGGTTCAACCGTATAAAGCATAATCTATATATAGCATCAATGTCTTGTACTAATATAACTGTAATATATTTAGTTTAATACCTGGCCTCAAGCCCATGCAGAACACACAAAATGACACATGATGACAGCTTACTACACTGACCATGCTGTCACAAGTTTATTGTTCCCCCATGTATCCCGATCCCGCACACAATACTACTACATGTATACTACAATAACAACACCAAATACTTACATATACCAGAAATCTATATCCGCTCGGGAGAATTCCGGATATCTTAGGACTCGATGTATATAATCTACGATATCTGACAGGTAGTAACGGTTTGGTCTAAAAATAGACAAGAACTACATGAATATCAAATTATCATATATGTCCGAATTTATTAACTGCCAATGGTGACAGCAACATCTGAACTGTTTTTCAGAATATTCAAAAAGGTCAGAAAGCTTTAATTTTCATTATTGCACTCAAAAGGTCTGTAAATATTCAAACCTCTGCCCAAAGTCACCAAATGTACTCAATATTCAAGCTCAATTTTTAATTTAACCATTTGTATTGTATACCTTCGGATGAGACAGTAAAAACAGAGGTCCCATGTCACTGTAGGTGTCGGCACATTAAAGAACACTCACTGCTCAATGGCTGTAAGTGCCGAGCATAGGCAAAAATTTGAAGCCTTTGGCAACGTCTCCATATGAGTGATAGATTCTTGAAAGGGATGTTAAACAACAATAAACAACCAACTGACTGCTTGATGTATACATGGAAAATTTCAACTCTGCTTATTTTTGCCATTTTATGACATAAAATATATTCACCCTATCTTAAATTCGCCCTAAATAATCAATGAGAGCATATATGCCCATGCTTCAACTATTTAGCATGAAAATTTCACTAACATTTTCGAATTTCCCTCTAATCCAAGGACGAAAATTAAACAATAGCGAAAATTACTAGTTGCAGTGTACAGTTGTTTGTGCAAAATTTGCATTTGATTGACAAGTAAACACATTAATATCTTTTTTATCATATTTACCAAATTTGTAACTTTCTTATAAAAAAATACCTCAAGTATGGCACTCAAAATTTGAGTATGTACCCAAACTATATTTTCATATTTCTGAAGTTTTTGTCATGTGAGCATTGATTGTATGCCAAATATTTGCAAATATGTTGAGCTGCACCACAATTTTTTTGTTTCTTTTTTTAAAGTTAGAATCCTAAAAAATTAATTGAGTTTGAGTATTGAGCAAATCTGATGATTTTTGGTCCCGATGTTAAAAAAAAAAAACCAGACATGAAATTTCCTTCATTTCAATCTTTAACACTATACAATACACTAACTTCATTGATATACTTATCCTACAGCACCATCAATACACCAAATTCCATGATTCATTTACCATTCAGGAGAATCTGTTATTAGTACACCAACTTCTCTGATATACTTACACTACACACTAACTTCCCTGATACACAAGCATCAGTACACCAACTTCCCTGATACACTTACTCTATAACAGAATCAGTACACCAACTTCCATGATACACTTACCCTACAGCAGCATCAATACACTAACTTCCTGATACACTTACCCTATGGTATCAATAAACTAACTTCCTGACACACTTACCCTACAGCAGCATCAATAAACTAACTTCCCTGATACACTTACCCTACAGCAGCATCAATAAACTTACTTCCTGATAACAGACCCTACAGCACACCTAACTTCCTGATACACTTATCCTACAGCAGCATCAATACACTAACTTCCACAATACACTTACCCTATAGCAACTTCAATACACTAACTTCCTGATACACTTACCCTACAGCAGCATCAATACACTAACTTCCTGATACACTTACCCTACAGCAGCATCAATACACTAACTTCCTGATACACCCTACAGCAGCATCAATACACTAACTTCCACAATACACTTACCCTACAGCAGCATCAATAAACTAACTTCCTGATACACTTACCCTACCACAGCATCAATACACTAACTTCCCTGATACACATTAGATCAACATCAATACACTAACTTTTCTGATACACTTACCCTACCACAGCATCAATACACTAACTTGCCTGATACACATTAGATCCATCAATATGGTATGATACACATTAGATCAACATCAATAACTAACTTCCCACATTAGATCAACATCAATACACTAACTTCCTGATACACAACTTCAACATACACTAACTTCCCTGATACACATTAGATCAACCAATACACTAACTTCCTCACATTAGATCAACATCAGTACACTAACTTTCCTGATACACATTAGATCAACCTATACACTAACTTTCCTGATATTAGATCAACTCAACACTAACTTCCTGATACACATTAGATCAACTTACCACTAACTTCCCTGATGATCAACATCAATACACTAACTTCCTGATACACATTAGATCAACACAATTAACCCTGGTACACATTAGATCAACATCAATACACTAACTTGCCTGACACACATTAGATCAACATCAATACACTAACTTCCCTGATACACATTAGATCAACATCAATACACTAACTTGCCTGATACACATTAAATCAACATCAATACACTAACTTCCTGATACACATTAGATCAACATCAATACACTAACTTCCCTAATACACATTAGATCAACATCAATACACTAACTTCCCTGATACACATTAGATCAACATCAATACACTAACTTCCTGATACACATTAGATCAACATCAATACACTAACTTGCCTGATACACATAAATCAACATCAATACATCTTCCTGATACACATTAGATCAACATCAATACACTAACTTCCCTAATACACATTAGATCAACATCAATACACTAACTTGCCTGATACACATTAGATCAACATCAATACACTAACTTCCTGATACACATAAAATCAACATCAATACACTAACTTGCCTGATACACATTAGATCAACATCAATACACTAACTTCCTGATACACATTAGATCAACATCAATACACTAACTTGCCTGATACACATTAGATCAACATCAATACACTAACTTCCTGATACACATTAGATCATCAATACACTAACTTCCCTAATACACATTAGATCAACACCAATACACTAACTTCCCTGATACACATTAGATCAACATCAATACACTAACTTGCCTGATACACATTAGATCAAAATCAATACACTAACTTGCCTGATACACATTAGAAATCATCAATACACTAACTTGCCTGATACACATTAGATCAACATCAATACACTAACTTCCCTGACACACATTAGAAATCATCTTACACTATACTAATTTAGATCAACACCAATACACTAACTTGCCTGATACACATTAGATCAACATCAATACACTAACTTGCCTGATACACATTAGATCAACATCAATACACTAACTTTCCTGATACACATTCGATCAACATCAATACACTAACTTGCCTGATACACATGTTCATTCCACTAACATCCCTGATACACATTTGACAACATCAATACACTGACTTTCCTGATACACATTAGATCAACATCACCATACTTTCCTGATACACATTAGATCAACATCAATACACTAACTTCCTGATACACCTCAGATCAACATCAATACACTAACTTGCCTGATACTACATCAGCATCAAAATTGCTTCTCTGATACACTTACCCTTTACTTACCTTACAGCAACTTCAATATACTAACTTCCCTGACATACCTATGCTACGGCAGCATCAATACTTCCCTGATAACAGAATCAATACAATAACTTCCCCATTACACTTACCCTACAGCAGCAAATGTTTTTCCTGCAGCATCAGGACTTTTGACAGCACTGATTATACCACTAGCTACATCACCATACTGTAATGATAGAATTAATAGGTCTACACTTCATATTCAATGTTTGTCTTTTGATACATGTAATTATGGTATTCATTAAAGTTGTCAGACGAAAATTGAAGTATTGTGAATTCATAATTAGATGTTAAATTGATAGACGACATATTGAAATGTATGCTGAACTGAACAAGGTCACTGAAGCGTTGAATCATTTTGTTGAAAAAACTAAGTCACTCATGAAGTAAATATTGTGTAAGTGAATCGATCCTAGATCTTCACAATATACAGCAACATATTCCATAGATGCCAACCCTAGGATGTGTTTGTCAGTGATATGAATGTCATTATACTGTTATTTGTGACCATTTTCAAGATTCCAAAGTTACCTGAAAAATGTTTTTCCCTCCTCCTTCCCTTCCACTGAGTACATTAAATACAAGATGTGTTTGTGAAACAAAAGTGCCCCCAGACCTAACTTTATAGGTAAGTGGGACAGAATTACGGACAGATGGACAGACAGAGACGGAGACAGACAGACGGACAATCCAAACACTACAGTAGACCTTTCAAGCCGGGGGCATAAAAATTTGCATCCACAAACTTTATAAAACAGATGATATTCTTGGAGTTTTCAGACTTTAAGTATAAGTCATATTTGTGAATTTCCCTTGCAAAATTTTTGCTCACAATTTTTGGGACGATGACACCATTTTGACCCCCTTCCACCCCTCATAATATATAGATGGATGGGTATACAGGAAAACAGACAAACAGAAAAGCAGAACAAGAGGGCCTCAATATCTCACCTGAGAACCGTCTACAAATGTGGAAAGAAGACCAAGAAGAATATGTATATGTAGGCTGATCTGGCCAAGAAACATAAATATTGCTGTTTCATGAAATTCATAAAAAATTCTAGCAATCAAATTTCAGCAAAAATATTGCCAAAAATATTTCTTCAACTATATACAAGTAAAACACTTTAGTGCATCATTGTAAATGCAAGGGGAGATAATTGAGGAAATCATGCAAAAATTAATGAAAATGACAAAGTCTGAAAAGACCTCAAAAACGTGTCAAAAAATAATATTCCGATTTCTATGAAAAATAGAAACTTGAATCATACATCCATGTAGATCACTCAGAAACAATCCATTTTTTCAATTCATGTACTGTTTCTGGAGAAGCAGATTTTTAAAAGGGTACCTTTTGGGACTATTCTGCCCCGCCCTAGATCCACCCCATGGCCAATCTGGCTGAAAACTACAAACTTGGTAAAGGACCTTCAGCACTTGATACCTGTCAAGGTTCGTCAAAATCCCTTCAGTGGTTCAGAGTAGAAGTCTAAAATATGAAAAGTTTATGGCCGGACAGCGCACGGGGAGTGATCACAATAGCTCACTTGAGCCTTTGGCTCAGGTGAGCTAAAAACAGGAAAGCAGACATACAGAAACAGGGAAACAGATGAACAGACAGAGAAACAGAGACATATAGAAAAACAGATGGATGGTCACACTGTAAAACAGAAAAATAGACAATTGAAAACCACAAATGGACATACAAAAAGAGATAAACTGACATACAGAAAAAAAAGCAGGCATACATAATAACAAAAAAATGAAAATATTAAAAAACAGACAAACTGACAAAGGCCTACATACAAATAGACAAAAACCAATAAGCTCCCCAATTTTTCATCTGGGGCATAAAAACCAAAATTGCCTGCTTACAAATACTGGTTGTTTGATGGTTTTCTCTCCTTTTTTCCACAATTTCATAACATTACCAAGTCTTCTAGCTGCAAATAAATATCAAATAATATACACACAGAACAAGGGAAACAAAATTAAATGATTTATCAGTGCTCCAGATAAACTGTGTAGCTTTGTAGGGGCCCCCGTTGCTAAAGTACCACACTTTGAATCAGGAAGTCTCTTTAAGACCCCTAATAAATTAGGCAAAGCTGATATAGCCAGTTCACTTGAAAATGGTCAATGGTCTCATCCCAGATACAATTTAGTTGGTGTTGTACAGTATTCTGACCCCTGCCATAGATTGAACCCATGGTCAATTAATCACTACAATAAAATGACCCCATTGCAATATTTTTACTCCTGCCTGCACGATAAATTGACCCCCCACAATAAAATGACCCCCTGTGCAATGTTTTCTGTATATAAAGTTTATGGGCCCGTAACTTGTAAGAATATGAAAAAAATATCACTTAGCTACCAAACTATATATTAAAAGGGGTCATCTCAAAATTTTTAGAAATTTTGAACCAATAACTCAGAGGAGAACTTACTAGAAGACGCATAAAGATTTATGTATCTGTCTCGGTCACCAAAAATCTCTGATGGCTTGATGATAACAGCTTCTGGAAATTCTTCTCTAACTGCTCTTTCTCCTTCCCACTGGAAAAGAAGAATAAGATATAAATTAAGTCTAGAGTTGAAACAGAAATCAATGTTTGAATATTCATGACTACAATTTGATTTGCATGTAAATATTTATGACTTGCAGATTACATTTTGATTTGTATATGAATATTCATGACTACAGTTTAACTTGTATTTGAATATTCACGACATTTTGATTTGTATTTGAATATTCATGACTAAAATTTGAGTCATATTTGAATATTCATCTTTTTTTTTAGAAAAAAAAAATCTGCATTTGTTTATTTTCATTCTTTAAATATCACCTTAGTGTTTCTCATTTCCTGAAAATAAATTTGAACATGTCAATTTTTGTTTAAGCTTTGTTCTCAGGTAAATATTTGAATATTTAGACACCAAAGATTTAAAAGTTGATAAATAATTGAAATACAAATTTATGCAAAAATGAACTTTTGACCTTTCTACTGAAAGATCTGCGAATGATTTCCCTTCGCAGAGAAAATCTCTCGTACCTAGCTATGTCTTTTCCATGCTAAACGATGATGGAAAATATGATGACACGCTGCAAAATATAAAGGTGTACCAGGCATCTGACCAAATATTTGAATGGTAATTTCATATTTGAATATTCACCGTTTACTATATAATCATTTGCAAATAATCAATCATTCATTTCAGCTCCAACATAAATATTTCTGGTATTCCAATTTTTTCACCTTCTAGCATAGTTAAAGAGGCATTAGCATATATTTTTTTTTTTTTTTTTGGTAAATTATTTTTCATTCTTCACAACTCAGATTGATATTAAATAACAAATAAGAGATATACACAGGCATAAAAATTCTTAAATTCCTATATATTTTGTGAAAATTGCTGAAGAAACTCAGTTTGGCAATTAATCACTCGCAAATGATTAATTCAACCATACTATATATATCATATGTATATGCATACCACATTGGACCTGACCTAATTTTCACAAAATATATAGGAATTTTAGATTTTTATGCCTGTGCATAACTCTTATTTGTTATTGTACATCAAGTACAAGTAGAAATAATAGAAATGATTATTATTATTATTTTTTTTTTTTGTAAACACAGGTAATGTCCCTTTAATGACCTTATCCAAAGACAATGACTGAGACAAGTAATACCTTTGATGTAAGGAAGTTGGAACCGGTAGTGTTATACACTCGGTCATCAAAAACAAATCGTATTTTTTCCCGCGTTCCCATTCCCACTACAGCATTCCTGTAACTAATGTAACGTGGCGGTCTTGGACTGGCATTGAGATGGGAGACATGCACAAATCTCTCTATTCCACTTTCTCGTGCAATTCTGGCCAAAATTCTTGGTGCTTCCTCATGAATATCATAAAAACTGTAAGACCTGAAAAAAAAAAAGTTGAAGAATTCTAGACATTTTTTTCAAGTAAAACAAAATGTATTTGAGAAACAATAAGCCCTCCCCTACCAACCCTAATGTAAGCCACAATGACGAAAATTTTGACATCTCATTTTTGGCTATAATCAAACTCATCCAAGACCTGATTGATACAGTGAAAATTGTCTTAAAAGAGCACTCCCATGACAGATTGCTGTCTTAGGAGACCACATTAAAGAAACCAAAATAAGGCCACTGTTAAAAAATTGTTTGATGTTGCCTGTCCATGCCTTCCAGGTGTGTGTAGGTAGGTAGGCAAATTATTATTTTTTTTTTCAAGAAAAGGAAGTTAAATAAAGCAAGAAAGGTATGCTTTAATAACCACCTCATTGTATGTATACATTTTAATACAATGTAAATTCTGGCATACGCAGTTAATGTGAATTGACATGTGTATCCATGTATATATTATTAGCTCATTTTGTCTAGGAAGGAGATTCAAGTTTGTGATTGATGCCTGTAAACAATATTTTAAAGAAACAAGTAAATTGGGATTGGTTGATGGAACTGGACCGAAAAAAAAAATCTGGATACAAAAAATATGAAAAAAATAATTTGGGCAGCAGCATTTTGGATGGGTAGGCAGGCAACATCAAACAATTAAAATTTTATTGTAAGCTTAATCCTTTATTTAATGTGGTCTCCTATGAGAGACCACATTTCAGTGTAAGATGGGGTGATCTCTCAGGACGGGATGTACTGCAGCTAAAATGACCACTCTCATGAAAGACCACTTGTCTTCTGAGATTACAAATTAGAAAACCACTTGGTGAAATAATCCTTTAACATTTCTAAATCCCTACTGACTAACCTTGTTTCGCTAATCTCTCCCAAAAGACTAACCTTGTTTCCCAATCTCTGTTTCCCAATCTCTACCTATTGATTCACCTTGTTTCCCAATCCCTCGTTATTGATTTACCTTGTTTTCCAATCCCTCCCTATTGACATCCCTCATTTCCTATTCTTTCTCTACTGACTTACCTCATTTCCCAATCCCTCCCTATTGACTTCCCTCATTTCCCAATCTCTCCCTATTGTTTTCCCTTGTTTCCCAATCCCTCCCAATTGACTTACATGTACCTCGTTTCCCAATCCCTCCCTATTGACTTACCTCATTTCCCAATCTCTCCCTATTGACTTTCCTCATTTCCCAATCCCTCCCTTTTGACTTACATGTACCTCATTTTCAAATCTCTCCCTACTGACTTACCTCGTTTCCCAATCCCTCCCTATTGACTTACCTCGTTTCCCAATCCCTCCCTATAAGGTTGATGACCACATTTGAATGCATCATACTCCTACGAACAGCATTTTCATCGTAAAAGCTTTCACATGGCTACAAGACAAATTGTATTTAAAATCTCATCCATTTTGTTATAAAATATCACATGGCAGAATGACCAAATGTGTTTAAAAATTTTCATCAAAAATGCTTACCAATGAACAGAATTAAAATCTATCTAAAGCATCTTCATCATAAAAACTCTTGCCTAGTGATGGCACTGAATAAATATAAAGATTACTGTTGCAACTGACAAAGCATCAACTACAATATATAAACTGTTTTGGAGTACTACATTATCTAATTTCATCTGACACAGTAACTAATAGTCACCCCTATTATATTTAAGACTCAATGCATTATGTGTTTGCTTGTTAGCAAGAGTAGGGCTCACGATGGACTCAGAAAATATTAAGTCAAAAATAGCCATTAATCTGATATTTATATTAGTGGGTTCAATAATTACTGATACAAGCTACAATGTTTGTTTGGCAATTTATGCACAGTGGAATCCTATTATGTCAAATTGACCAAAGTAAAAAAAATTCTGGATACCGGTATGTCAAAGATGAATTTTTATGGTTAAATGTAGAGAAATATGCTAATTAAAATTTCATTTATCTCGGTTAACATTTTAGATATACAGACAGAGATTTATAGTTTATAATGTGTACTCACTGTAAAAAGAATTTGTCCCAGGTCACCAGCCACTTTCAGTTTGTCTGTGAGGTACGAATCACCTCGATAGGGTATGATTACTTGACAACCCATCTTGCCTATGATAAAAATAGAAAATGCAAGTTTTTTTTTTAATATCATATTTTCTCAAAAAACATTATTCAAATAAAACAGTTGAATTTTAAAACAACAGAAATAAATGTCTTACCAAGCCTATTGACTACTGCGGCTCCAAGCCATCCCGATGCTCCAAATACTGTGGCAACAATGCCACTGAAGGAAGATCTGCCTCCTTTCCCACGGGAATAGTCTGCTAATGAGTGTTCACTCTTATGCCGTCTCTGGTTGTATCCAGTTACAAATACCCTTGGAACCTGGCTTCCTGTTTAAATGAAGTACAACATTACTAGCAGTTTGAAAAATGCTATTCTAATGCATTTTTAAATGTATTATTTCATCTGTTTATTCCCCATTTTTTTTTTCTTTTAGCTTTCCTACTTACATGAACACGTAGAAGACAATGACCAAAAGTTGCGCAATATTTTACAGTGAAAGTCAATGTACAATGCTGTCCAGTAACGTTGTGCACCTAAGCTCTTTCTTTCAGGATCACGGAAAAATGTCAACAATATACATGTACATGATTTTCATGGGAGAAAGAAACATCATCTTGTAAGCTTCAGTACCTTTACATTCTGGAATATTTCTAGATTCTGGGGATTAAATTTGCCCCATTTTCAACTAGATCACCATCTAGTTTTCCAATTATCAAATAACATTGCATACTTATTAAAGTAACACCAATTAAATCAAAAAGGAAGAATAACAGAAGTAATAAAATACACTGGAAATATCTTGAAATCAAACAGAATGTATCTGCATAGAAAATAAAAATTGTGTTCGATTCTCGACCAAATTTTCACATGACCTTGTTGGCATCACCAGTCACACTGTAAATGTCATCCGCGAAGGAGCTTTGACTTGTTGTGTGTAGATGAGATTTTGTTGGTTAATCACTTTTACAATTACTATTCATGTTTAACGAGGACTGGACTAAGTTATATTACTACCAGGTGAGTTTTTATACTTAAAAGAGAACTGGTGACATCAAGCCACTGATATCGACATTAGATAATTTGTGTAAATAAACACACATATTTCTTGTTGCTCTAATATCATACAAACTATATTTTAATTTCATTTACTGGATTAAAGCGTGTTACTATCTAAAAAAAAAAACAAAAGAAACAAACGGGCATCCAAATAGTGGCAAAAGTGTTTATTTATGCCAATCTGCTACACTGCTTTTCACCATTAAGCAAGATGGGAAATAACATAACTTGTCAACATCGAGTGTGTAATGTTACCTGCCACAAAAAGTCACCAGACTTAACTACATACGTGTACTCCAGGTCTACATCATAAACATGTGAAAATAAGGTTTTTTCTTGAATTCTTGTTCAGAAATTTTTTTTTCAATTTTTGCCAATTATCATTTTTTCACACACTTTTTGTTTTATAGTTTTTTGTAAATACAGTGAAACATTTATATACGGGTCACCCAAGGGACCAGAAAATATTGACCTTTATATGCAGGTGACCCATATACACAGGTTCAATTTAGATGAAGTATGCAAAGGGACTTGAAAAAACTGTCCTTTATAAACAGGTAATCCTTATAATGTTATATAGAGGTCGCCACTATAGCAGGTTTTACTGTTCATGTATAAACATTAGACATGTGAGAATGAAAGAGCTTAAAGCAAAAGTCACATCTTTTTTGTGTCAAGTCTTCTTCAATGTCAAGGGCCAGTCTGAGTCAGGTACATCTACTTGCCTCTTTGGAAGTGTTTCCATACTCACTTTGACCACTTTTAACAAAAAAGTAATTTGAAATTGTAACAGAATTTCAGTCTACATTGGCATATTTAAACGGTTATATTTTACTCAGTATTACTGATGCTGTAACCTTGATTATTGATAAGTAATGTATACCATGGTGTTATCGAATTTCAATAACATAACCTTTGTTCTCCTTATATAATTACCGCTTCAATTTTACACAAACTTTTGACAAAAAGATGATATAAAATTACAATTTTGTTGTATTTACAACGAATTAAAGTGTCTACATGGAAAATTTTCGTCAGAAATATGTACCGCCCCCATTTGAATTGGGATGGCCATTGCCCAACCTTGTGGAACTGACGTTACCTTATTTCGATAACAAAAGTTATGGAATCTCTGGAGGAACAAAATTTTGAGTATATCAAGGTAACTTTGCGATAATGAAATCAATAAATGTCTAGCGATATTTTGTTGAATTATTTTATTCATAACACATAAATTGTATATTCAGGTTTCATGAAGGAGGTTTCTGCATTGAAATTGTCCGTAAAATCATCGTCACCACTAACAAAGTAACATCTTATTTGGAATCGATATCTATCTCGGATTCTATTTCAGTAGAAATAGGGTTTATATGTTGTTCACAGGTAGAAGAATCATTATCCAAATCAGATACTAAATTCATTTTTAGAGTCGGAATCAGAGTTGAAAATATCTAAAACATCTTGAGGGAATCTTGGATGCATAAGCAGCAGCCAATTTTCGACGACTTTCAGTCACCGATTTCAAAATAATGGCACTTTTATATATTTGTCGTAACTTGATTATTTTCGCCGGCATCCATTACATGTAATAATATAGACTAGAATTTCATCTAACTCTCATTGTGTTTGTGATTTCCAGTCATAAAGTGAAAGTGGAAAACACCTGAATTGAAAGTGAAGCAACTGAAGGAGAAACACGAGGCATTTTACGATGTTCTCGTATTCAGCGGTTGTACTTCTACCGGGTGATCGTGGACATTATCGGGAGTAGTGAACAATGAATTTAGCGGGCGGTTTTAATCACTATTGGGATGAAAGGGTCAATGTGCCAACACCTACTGTGACAGGGGACCTTGGTTTTTACTGTCTCATCTGAAGGACAGGAAACCAACCTGCCGCCGGCTGGACTCAAACTCATGACCTCATGATCAAGAGTCAAGCACGCTACCGACTGAGCCAGGCCGGTTCTATTTGTGGTTTTAAAATGACCCAGAAATGGTAATAGCTGAAATCACCGACATTACATATTTAGTAAGTAAATGAAGCAAGCATTCCTCTCGAATTGTCATTGTTCAGCTGATTCGGTGGTATGGCAATAGGTTGACAGGGAAACATTCTATGCTGAAAATAACTTTGACATTGGCATCCCCCATGATGTATTACAGACAAAAATACTGACCTATCAAAATCAAGGTTACTATCGAAATTTGGTAACATCACAAGATATGTTTATGTTAATAGTTTTACTTGGTACCAGTAATTACATGTATACATTCCCGCTGACCATGACTATAACAAATTATGATTGAGATACACTGTGACCATGCGGATGGCATATATGTCTATGCATAACTGACACAATCACCGGGGCAGCACAATTTACCCCAAAACACACAAAAAACATCCAAAATGACCCAAAAAACACACAAAAACATTTAAAACGTAACAATTTTAGCAATCTTATTATAATATGATGAATATTTTTTATGACTGTAGATGTTTTTGACTTTGATAATTCTGTTTTATCCAATTTCACGATGTATTTCTGAAACCATGATATAGTCAGCATGACATTTTAAAATGTGCCAGAATGTTACTTATATGGGACGGTAAAGACGTTTAATACATATGAAATCATCATTTTCCACATTACGTAGAATTTTTATAATATAAATTTGACATAAAATATGAAACATATTTCAGGAATCGTGAAAGCAAATAATTGAAGAAGACCATTTTGGCTCTTCATTTTACTAAATGACAGTGTCCGTAAGTTCCATGAGAAGTGATAAATGTTGATTTTTTTTTTAATTTCTAGCTGTCTATGAAATATTTATACAGAAGAAAATGCATTTAAAATGATTATTGATGCAAACTTATTTCGATTTAATTGTTTTTGAGTGTTTTTTGGGTCTTTTTGGGTAGTTTTTGTTTTTTGGGTAAATCGTGCCGCCGCAATCACCGTGCCATTACGGATAGGCCCTAGCCACTTTAGGCAAAATTGTAGGCACGGTCATTACAATTTACAGCTTTTGCTTACCATGTAATTGCCCATGTTTACTAGGCTAGATTGTCTAGAAGTTGAATGGCACATCCACAGGTACTTGAGGACAGGAATTTGTTTTGTTTTGTTTTTTAATTTTGTTAATTTATTATTAGGCCTATTTAATAATCAAAATTTAAAAAAAACTCGAATTCCTGTCCTCAAGTACCTGTGGGCACATCTACATTAGCATGTAAAACAACGTGTGCTATTTCATGAATCGTAGAACAGATTTCTTGTTTGAATAAATAATTATGCATTAGCAGAATTTTCTGATGGACTTAAGAAGTTATTTAAATGCATACTTACGTCCAAGACGAGCGACCGATATGGTCAGACTCGACATTTTTCAAGGACTCTCGTTGTTAATGAGACGCTTGAAATGAAATGTCTTTTATAAAGAAAAGACACGGGTTGGGACATTTCCGGAAATATGGTGGCTATTTATTATTATTTTTTTTTTCATATCTGTGGGATAATTTTCATGTTTATTTTATCTGTAACTTATGTATTACAACTTCATTATGAACTTCATAATTTATTAGCAAAATATTCGTTTTAATTTCTGTTGTTTCCTATTTTTTCCGGAAGGGTTTAGTGAATCAAGAAACACGAGCCCGACTGTCAATCTCAAGCAAGGACCGTTAAATGTTAATATAACGCGTTTTACCCGTCGGAACGTATACTAGTATATAATCGCCCATGCTCGTAATTTTTCTCTCTAATAAGTTAGAACAATTTTCATCTTAACAAATTCAATTATTAGGGCCTATATTCGTGCAGGCCTACCGATATTCATATCTAGGGCTTAGTGAGGTCTATAGCAAGGATGAATTTTGAATAGGGTGGATTTAATTTTCCAGCAATATCTTTTTCATTCGGAAAAATAAATTTCATTTTTTTTTTTATCAGGGATGTTCACGTAAATAATTTCAATGGCGGATCCAGGATTTGTAGGTGGCTTCAGTTCTTTCTAATTATGCATACTTGATCAAAACCGTGTTATTTAGCATAACACTATTTCCGTTCATATACAATGTATTTCCAGATATTAGCTTTATATATCGCTGGTATTTCTAACATTTTTACGATCTATGCACGGCGTTGGTTAGTCAAAATCAAGGCGGCAAAAATAAGCTAAATACAACACACTACAATTTTTCACGATTAATGTGTAAAACAATCGAATTAATATTAGTTTTTTTTATTATTTACAATCCACTAGAATTGCAGTAGCATCCGCCATGCTGAAATGCGATTTATCTGGTTAAAGTGTTAGTATTAAAGTAATCATCGCCAGTAACAGTTATCATTAGTCCTGTAGTTTATGTTTATCACAGAAATTATAATTAGCAACCATCTTTTTTCTCAGTATTTGAAAAAAAAAAATACCAGGGCCGAAACGTCTATACAAAGAACTTGTCGTATGACCAAAACGTACTATGGAGGAAGTGGCAATATGGCCGAAACGTCCTGCTCCCGCTGAAACGACGGCTCGACAGTCTCGAAAACGACACGGTCGTTATAAAATGATAACTGAATATAAACAGAATTAATTCAACAAAAATGAATAAATAAAGGATTTAAGAATAATTCGAAATAAAAGTTTGATTAAAGCAATGAAAACGCAAAGGGAAAGGACCGTCTATAACTAACTAGCGTAACTTATATTATTTCTAACTTAAATCTATTTCATTCTATAAAAGTACACACACACACACACACACACACACACATGCACACACACAGATATATGTATATATATATATATATATATATATATATATATATATATATATATATATATATATATATATATATATATATATATATATATGTGTGTGTGTGTGTGTGTGTGTGTGTGTGTAGTAGTGGTGGTTTTGTTTCGTCAATAAACAAACCAACACTTAAGAGTTCTTGGACATTTGCATTTTTTGTGGACGATGTGTATGTAATATAATTATATAATAGAATAACAGTAACATTTTTAGACCCTGTTTATGGAACAGAGTCCTAGTATATGTTTATAAAACCTTCAATGGATCTTGGGGTGTGTAAGAGTGTAATTAGAGCAAACAAGATCTGTCTCTCTGGTAAAATGTTACCTTTTCTGTTCAGCCTCCAATTCAAATCTATCCTGGCGGGTAAAATCTGACCACTGACTAGATTAAACTGACCAATGAAATAAAACTAAATTTGACCTCTCAACTTAATTAATATTCTTGTTTGTGTGTATGTTTAGTGTCTGTATATGTAATGCATAGTGTGGTAAATTGTTATAGTCTATTTCAGTATTATATGGTTTAGAGTTAAAAGAATAACATAACTGCATATCAATGTTTAGAATGAGAGTATATTACCTGTAATTAAATCAATCAATTGATTTGATTCATAAAGTAGATAAGATATCCCCTATCACACACATACACACACACACACACACACACACACACACATATATATATATATATATATATATATATATATATATATATATATATATATATATAAAAATGATTCACACAAGTACTTAGATAAATAAAATAAATTTAAAAAAAATGAGTTTATTTCGGCGTTGTGATTTTTTCATTTATACAAGTTTCATTGATTCTAAGTAAATACACATCCACTATTAGTTACTTGTTCTTCATTTAAGTATCACCTATATAAATCGACTGCATTCCATAAAGAGGGCGCTATAATTATTCAAGTTAGATGATGCGAAAACGCGACAATTAATAAAATAAATTTTGCATTATCGCCATCGCGTTTTCGCCAGCGTTTTGTCGCGTTTTCGCATTGTCGACTTTCTGACTGCGTATGCATACGATAATGCGCAAACTAACATTCCCCTTGTATATAATAACCTATTCCAGGGTAGTGTCTTTTTTTCTATAAGTCGGTCTAGCCCGTAATAGTTGAGCTATATATAGTAAACTATCTCAGGGTAGTGTCTTTTTTCTGTAAGTTGGTCTAGTCCGTATCAATGAGGCTACAAAGCAACCTACCACAGAGTAGTGACTTTTTTCTATGATTTCGTCTAGTCCGTATCAATGAAGCTATAGCTATAAAGTGACATTTACATTGAAATGAAATATATGAAATCTTTATAACCCGAATAATCCAGTCGTTATATTCCACCGATCTCCGATTGCTCCATTAACGAAAGATGCGATAGTGGATAGAGGGCGACTTAGGAATCTTTACAGAAACTACTATTGGCGATTGTCACTGTTCTTATCTCCCTAGTATGGAATCTGGTTAGGGCCAGTCGCGTTTTCGCTTTGTCGACTTACCTCCATGTATAGTCAACAATGCGAAAACGCGACAACACGACGGCGAAAACGCGACAATACGATGGCGACAATGCAAAAACGCGAATATGCGATCGCAAAAATATACCTATATATGTGAAATCACGTGAATATCTCCTATTACATCGCCATCACGTTTTCGCCATCGTATTGTCGCGTTTTCTCCACTTCGATACCGTATTTTGGACAATAGGTTTTACAACCTGGTACTGAAGGACTCTCGTATCCAAATTAGGAATTGCAAAAATATCTATATACGTGAAATCAACGGAATATCTCCTATTACAGCGATAATTCGAAATTTATTGTCGCGTTTTCGCCATTGCATTGTCACTTTTTCGCATTGTTGCTTTTTTCGCATTTTCGACTATACATGGAGGTAAGTCGCAAAGCGAAAATGCGAATGTCCAAACCGGATTCCATACACAAGGTCTTTGTTACCATTTGAATAGGTAAACTTGACCTCAATTAAAATAATTGATTTGAACGATAAATACTCACATAAAATAAACGATTATTATAAAGTATGTATGTAAACAAAACACTTTTATAACATTTTGAACCGTGTTCTTACGAGGGAGTTATAAATATCGGGATCGGAATGCCCAGTTTGACTTTTACATTGAAACTCCGTTTTCTATTTTACAACCTTATCATCACACTTATTTCCGGTATTTGTTTTGTTCCTGAAAAGAATCCAATTTTGGGAATTTCAAGGGTAATTTTGGTAATTTTATTATTATTGGGATACAGTATTCTGATTTTATTATACAATGCTGGTTTGAACTATGATAAACAGTTATAATATAGCTCAGATTCGTATAATACACGTATTATATTCGTCTCTGTGCAGCGCTGTAGACTATCCTTTCGGCGGCACGATTTACCCGCAAAGCAAAAAAGCTACCCCAAAAGACCCCAAAACAATTAAATCGAAATAACTTTGCATCAATAATCATTTTAAATGTATTTTCTTCTGTATGAATATTTCATAGACAGCTAGAAATAAAAAAAAAAATCAACATTTATCACTGTCATTTAGTAAAATGAAGAGCCAAATCGGTCTTCCTCAATTATTTGTTTTCACAATTCCTGAAATATTTTTCATATTTTATGTCAAATTTATGTTATACAAATTCTACGTATTGTGGAAAATGATGATTACATATGTATTAAATGTCTTTACCATCCCATATACATGTAAGTAACATTCTCATGCATTTTAAAATGTCATGCTGACTATATTATTAGCAACCCCAGCTCGTATCGATAACGCACTGGAATTAATCAAATTTTTATGTTCATGGTTTTAAAGTCTCAACTTCAGGCATAATTTATTTCAGAATATTTATATATTATATACCATCTGAAAGAGAAATAAATGTACTTTCCAATGATATGTATTTCGTTGCTTTTCGTTAATGTAAATGTGATGATTTTGCGAGTTAAAAATAAAAATCGGCACATTTTCATCGATACCGCTTTGGCTGCAGTTACGGACGAGCAGTCCGATGGGCTATGATAATCAAACTCATTTGCGAGTGCCTAAACGTTAATGAATATTCATGAATTTTTTATATCCAATCAAAGAATGAATTTTTCTATGTCACGGAAGTTGAACATTTTAAAAAAAAAATGTTTTTGTAGAAGTTGCAGAAGTAAATCTTTGACGGTGGTGTGCATAATGGTCATTAGATATTGCACTTTTGTTCACCCATATCTAAAAAGATCGTGTTACAACTTAAATTTTGACATATTAATCAACATTCTACGACATGATTTACTACCTCGCATCGAGCGTCAAACTTTTTTTAGTGCACCGGTGCAGTTGAAGACGACCCACGCTTCACTTGGCGCCATCTTGGATTTAACCTCCGGGTGAAAGGTTAACAAAGTGACAGTCGGAAATCCGCTACATTTAAAACGAGTTATCCACATCTATCATGTTTTAATTCCAAATATAATCAATTAAAAATGTTTTGGCTTCTGAAAAAATGATAATAATGTCTTTTTAATGAGCTTTTTGGACATCCGACATCGATCGGCGTCTATCGCTAATTTGCATATGACCGAAAGAAATAGGTCACTCAATGCACATTAATAAAACGAAATATTTGAGATAATTATGAGTTTTGATGATGTCTATGAACTAAAAATAAATCCTGAGCATAAAATTATGGTTGCCTTTGGTAAATGTTAAATTCATATATTGAATTTATGACCGATATTGAAGGCCAAAACGCTGGGTGAACTGTGACTAAACTAGACCTAAATTATAAAACTTTCTAATTTCACAATAACCAGTAGCACTTGGTCATATGTGACATGATACAATCGATGAAATTTTACATCTAAATCATTAATAATTACTGCAGTAGACTCTGTATGTATTTTAATTGAGAAAACGAAATATAGTTTAATACTGATTCTACACTTTAATAATTTTTCAGAACCCTAGCTAGATCTACTTTATTTATATCTCCAGAGATTTTTTTCACAAATCAAAAATGTTAGATTTGCACTGTTGAGAATTCGAATTTCTAGTAAGCCTATTTTTAAGACAGTATATCCCTGCCAACTGGCCTACCAACATCAGCATTATATAAAACTAAGTCACCAAATTTTGTCATGCAGGTCTGATCAACCTCAATTAACTTTTCATGATTCTAAGGGAAAAAAAACCAAAAAACAAAAAAAAAACCAAAAAATTATTCTGTACTTGTTTGGACTTGTTTGCATATTGAATGGATAAATTTGTGTATAATCAAAATTATAATATATATTGCTCATTTGAAGAAATCCTCATAAATATTTGAGCATGTACTCGAACAGTATTCACGACATGAATGGATTTACTAATTTATTACAGGTATATTGAGTTTTATGCAAAAATTTTAAATATGAGTGATGAAAAATAATATTTTACCTAACTACTCAAAAGAAGCACAACCTCCTGGAATTAAAGGATTTGTCTGTATTTTATACATTTTCATACCAGTATTAAAAAAGTAATGAAAATAAATAAAAACACAAACTACCTGTACAAGGAAGTTTGTCATACATATGTATACATAATTATGTACATTTTTCCATAATCAAATTTATATAAAATACACAAGTTAATGTAGCCTATAAGGTTAGATAGAAATGAAATTAAATCTGTTGCTCTGAAGTTTAACTTCTATAACTTCTGACAATAGCACTTGTTGTTTATAAATGATTTTTTTTTTTTTTTTTTTTGCTTTCTTGTTCATTTTTTTTCACTAAGAAAGAATGTTCATAACAATTTTTTGACTGTAGAAATAGATTCAGCATGAAAAAATCATGTTAGATACAGAAGTTTAGAAAGATAACTCATAGTAATATGAAATTAAAGAAAAACAAACTGAAAATATTTTCATCCACGGTTTCGCAGCATACAATTTTTTGCATTTTTTGTTCATTTTTACAAAAAAATAGTGGGTATAACATTTTTTTGACTGCAGAAATGGATTCAGCATAAAAAAATCATGCTGGGTGCAAAATTTTAGAAAGATATCTCAAGTAATAGGGAAATTACATGAAAAAAAATGAAAATGTGTTCGTTGCCGGTTCCGCGACACGCCAGCCTCCTTATGTAGTAATCTAGTACAACAAATTCCAGTAAATGGCCGGATTTTCCAAACTTAAAATTGGCATAACTTTTGACACACTTAAGATATCTAGATAATTTAAACTGTTTTGGAAATGGTTTAATTAGCTCTACAAGATCATTACAATGTTAAACAAGGTAGATCACTTTAAAATTTTGAGCTGGGGTTGCTAATATTATGCATACCTGTCAAATCTACCGATTTCGGCGGTAGTCTACCGATTTTTCTATTCATCTACCGCTTGTCTACCGCCGAGATTTCTACCGATTTTTCCAATTTTCAACCGATTTCCCTATATTTCTATCGCTTCTTGTCCATTTTCCGGCGATCGGTAGACGTTTTTGTCAGGATTAAATGTTCTAAATCGTAATTTTCAGTCTATTAATTGCCGACAAAAAATAACTTGAAATTTCTGGTGCCTCCATATCATTGAAGTATTAAGGCATCTATTCTAGGTTATGTAAGTCCCTTATATCTTCCAAATAGTCATGAAGAACAAGGACTAATAACCCTGTTTATTAATTAATGTCATTAGACCATACAGACGTAACAGAGGTGTCATTATCGGACGTGTGCCGACGGTAATTAGACAATGACCTGTACTGTGGACAGGTACCTAATATACAGATTGATTACCTGTATATCTAAAGACTAAACATCCACACCTATAATCACTATCCATATGTTCTGTCCTATATACAATTATCAAAGATTAACATCATTGATGTTATATTAATTTCATGCAGCTTCTGTATCAATCCTCAAGGATTTTACTTTAAAAATCTAGCTGAGGAATATCGAAGCGAGATCGTGGTGTCTTCTATGACGTCCGCACTCCACATACTATACAGTGTTATACATGTATCTTAAATTTGTGATGATTTCAATACAAAAACGATGTTTTATTTCATTTACATAATATTTTATACAAAGATAATAATATCTTCTTGTAACACATTGAATTGAATTTAATAAAGTCTCAGTAATGACAGTAAACACATTTATATAACCTCAATAATCTTTTTTTTTTCTTTTTTTAAAGCAGATTTGATTTTTCTTTATCAAATCTCATTTTTTTAGTGAACTAATCAGTCATCATTTGTTGTTTTATCTTATCAATTAATGAAAAAGGTACAATATGAAGATAAAAACCTTCAAATAAATATTTGGGTATGCAAATATTTTGGTAATAAATGTTCAAATCTCAAAAAAAAAAAAAATAATAATAAATAAATAAATCAAGCCTTTGACTTTAAAAATTATCATACTTCAAAAATATTTAGCAATCAAACTGAGATTCTTCCAGGTAAGTCTAGTTATTTATTTTCTGCATTCCATATCCAACTGTTATATTAGAATATTCAGAATTTAGTATATTTTAAAATTTGTTATTACAAATTAAGAAATACTAACTTTTAAACATTCTAATATAACACAATGACCATAACATCATTTTGAGTCTCCCAAGCTGTGTGTGTACATGTATATATTACATGTATTAAAACTTCAAAATAGAGTCAATATCTATTCCTTATAAATTTCAAAGTCGACTAGAAAATTAAAAGAAATGTGATATATATATATCATCAATATTATTGACAATAATTCCCTTTTAGTTGCATAAAATGGCAGATATTGAAGTTTGAAATTACAATTTTTTCTTGTTATTTCCGAAGGGGGACACCCCCTCCCGTACCCTCCCCCTTTCTCTTATTTTGACACAACTGGTACACGCATATATACAATGTATCAGAATGACAACGCATTCATAAAAAGTTTGACCGTTGTACGCATTTTCTACCCCAGACAAATTTCCTAATGTTGACAGGTATGATTATGGTTTCAGAAATACATCGTGAAATTGGATAAAACAGCATTATCAAAGTCAAAAACATCTACAGTCATAAAAAAATAATATTAATCATATTATAATAAGATTGCTAAAATTGCTACTTTTTAAATGTTTTTGTGTGTTTTGCCGATCATTTTATGTGTTTTTTTTGGGTAATTTTGGGTGTTTTTAGGGTCTTTTTTGATAAATCATGCTGCCCCTATCCTTTAAAAAATGCCTAAGCCTAAGCCAAGACACATTTTTTAAACAATGATGAGACTGATCAATATTGCAAATACATCAACACATGGGGTGGGCCGAAATTCTGTCCCAATTTTATGTTACTTTTGGGGGCAAAATCAGATGTCCTGACTCCTCCCATAAAATGAATTCATAGCAAGATGCAATATCTTCACGGCAACATATCAATCGATTCACTTGCGTGTGGCAAGGGCTTTGAGTTGTCACACCGCACATTAAATCACCTCTGACTGACTGACTTGATTCAATGTAGACTTATTTTTTTGACCAGTGCTCAAATACTTAAAGCGATGTGAGCTGTCATAGGTGAAAAAAAATGCATGCCCATTTTATGTAATATTTTATCTCATATATATCCCAAAGAGACCACCTGATGGTTAGAATTACAAATATATGCACATAATTGCAACAATCTTGCCAAATGTGACCCGTAATATCAGGGTTTGTGTGTCCGCCATTAGTCTGAGCATTGCAAATTAACTTTTGGTAATTTTACGAAGATTACCTGGTGTCCAATAAGCATGTGCAATTTGCAGTTAATACCGGTATATATTCTATTCTTATTACCCTTTGTGTTTATTTTCGTACATCATCATTCCATACCCAAATCAGGCAAAGTTGGTCTTTTCTGTCATTTTAAAACATTTGTTTCTGAAATTATCCACGTGTCTGGTATATCGGGTGATCTTGTCCCATCGCATTCTCGGCTGTATTATCCTTGACACATATGAACTGCCCAACTCCACCGGACATGTCGGCATGATTTAAAACATGAGGTATGCATAGTTTTAACAGTTATATTGTTTTGATTTTGGCAATGTAAGTAATCATTTCAGAATAACATTAAAGATCGGAAAAAATTCTTCTAGTGACCTGGTATTTTTATTCATATATTCATTCGATTTGATTCAGGTAATTCAAATACTTTTCAATAAAAACATGTCCTGTATTTTAAAAGTAAATATAAAAATTGGCCGACTTTAACATATGCCAATTGTGAGATTACTGATAGACCAAGCACGTAAAGGACCGAGATCCATTTGACCCGATTACAAGGCACATTTGATATGGCGAAAGAGTTTATCTGAAAGGTCATTGCATACGGAAATAAGCCAGTTTTTTAAGGTACGGGAAAACTTAAATTCAAATAAAACAAATAATTTCGAACAGAAGATCTTTTACAACGTTTCACGTGTTTGATAATATATTTGGAAACACATTTTATCATATTCTTGTCTGTATGTCATGGGAAAAATATCATCATTGTGACAGCTTATATCGCTTTAATGAATTTACCATTTCCTCATCTTTACAAAGGGGTACAATCAGCGACATAATTTTGGGATGTAACCTGACTTCTCTGACTCCTGATTAGGTGAATTCGGTTTCAAATGTCATAACTTAAAGAGCACCCCGAGTGAAAAATGAAAATTTCAGGTTTTATAGATCTACTGGTAACCATTGTAAGAACAACATCGAAAACCGAATCAAAATCAGTGCACATGTTCTCAAGTTATTGACCTCCAATGTGTTCCATTGTACCTGCTTTCAGAAAACTAATTGAGCATTCTACTTCCGGTAAAATGAACAGCTACTTTGTGAAATCATGGAAAGGCCTTAGGCTACCATTGATGAGAAATTCTATATCAATATATTAATAAGTAAAAAGTATAGATATATTGATAAATCGAATAATTTGGTACTTCTTTAAAATGCATTCAGAATAAATAGATTCTTTATAATATTTAGGTGTTTTCTGGTGTATTTGACTATCTGAAGATAAAAAAAGCAATCATTACAAGGAAAACATTGTTTATGTGAACAAATTAAACAATTAGATTGAAATGTAACATAGTTCAAAAACATGAAGTAAAATGAATGGAAAATTTTGGAAACTGTATAAGAAAAAATATCCTGTGAAATGCATTATGAAATGTATCGATACTGAAGAAATGTATCGATTATGGTATAAATTCAATTTTTATATCGATACAATATCGAGTCTATCAATGACAGCCCTACCTTAGGATGACTACTGTCATGGCAGATATTAAAAGTGGTTGGGAAAGTGAGTTATATTTGTCACTGCCAAAATCACAAAATTTACGAAATGAATCATTATTTTGTCACTTAGTTTATGAAATAATTTTATTGAAATTAAGTCATACTGTATATTAAAATAACGAACATGATTTTGGCTTTTTAATGTAGGCCGGGGTTCTCCCTATTTTCAAAAGTAGGAAGGGAATCTAGAAAAAGTAAGAGGCGAAACACATTTTGAGCGCCGTAGGCTCAAGCCTGCTAGAGGGGTATGGGGCATGACCCCCTCCTCCCAGGAATTTTTTTAAAAAATGGAGCCAGGAGAAATGATTTCCTTGATTCTAGACACTTGTGTTCTCTTCTTTAATGATTTAATTTTAAGGATCTATGTTCTATTTTTGCTTTTTTCATTTGAATTGGGAAATGTAGGCGGCGAATAACGTGAAAGTAGGCAGCATAAATCGCTAGGTGCGGACTTTTAAGGAGAACCATGGTAGGCTATTACAATTACGGGCAGATGACAAAATTATCTATAGTTACATTTAGAGTGTCAGGCTTTATTTTAAAATTATATCTATTTATGTTTTCCTTTTGTTCTTGTATTTTATATACATATAAGAATGGCCACCTGTGATGTATGATAATGCTATCTTAAAATTAAAACACTCGCCTTCTTCACACCTTCAGGTGAATTGCCATGTCATGTAACCATGCCAGGATTCTCGGCGGGAAGGGACAAAACTTTGTACTTTTGAAATACTGAATGTACGGTACTCATACATGTACATGTATATAAGAAATTAGAAGTTTGTTTCCTGAACACCAATTTATATTGATATTGAAACAAAAATCTGTTCTATTTGCAGATAAGCCCAAGGTAACACCATGTCGTATATGTTACAACATTTGCACAATGGCTGGCAAGTCGACCAGGCGATTTTAGCAGAGGAGGATAGAGTAGTGGTCATTCGATTTGGTCATGATTGGGACCCATCCTGTATGGTCATGGATGAAACGTTGTACAAGTGTGCAGAGAAAATGAAGCATTTTGCTGTGGTTTACCTCGTTGATATAACAGAAGTTCCAGACTTTAACAAAATGTACGAGTTGTACGATCCATGCACATGTATGTTTTTCTACCGAAATAAACACATAATGATAGACTTGGGTACAGGAAACAATAATAAGATCAACTGGCCAATGGAGGATGTACAAGAATTTATCGATATCGTTGAAACTGTGTTCCGTGGCGCAAGAAAAGGACGGGGTCTGGTGGTATCACCGAAGGATTACTCAACTAAATACAGATACTGATTGAATCTCATATTGTTTCATCATCATGTTGTCATTGTCACTCGATGCAGGTCAATTAATTCTTTTATTTAAAGAAAACCAGAGGAAAATCACAAACTATGGGAATCGTGAACATTTCCGACAGAACTATTGATACATTTGTAATAATTAAAGATTATTCAGTTTAAAGTTTTCAAATGCTCTGAATTCACCAAATTTACCCACTACTCAGCTCAACTAAAATTTTCATAAATCTATGCTGCAACTGGACATGTTTGTGTACTGATGCCATACAATTGTAAACTATGATGAAGGAAACTTCAGAAACATTGAAAAATTGTTTGAGCATGTACTAAAATTTGAGTTAATTACTATATATATGCAAAAAAAAGATTTATTCCTTTTTTAAAAGAAAATCGTATGTGTGACCCAAATGTTTTATGTGAATGAGGAAAATAATCACATGATTCCTCCTACCTTGTCAAATTCAGAAGTTTCACACATGACTACTAGTATACAGTGAAACTTGTATATACTGAACTCCTTAGGGACACAAGAAAATCGGTCTTTATAGGGAGGTGGTCTTTACATTGTATATAGAGGTTGATTTGTACACAAATAGTACTATTGCGGACAGCAAATAAACAGTCTTGCGACCAGGTGGTCTTTATACACAGGTGGTTGCTGAAGCAAGTTTTAATGTATAGTCCTAGTTTATAATAAAATAAAGGTTGAACTTGAGTATTGAGCATATTGACTAAATATGAAGTCAAGCCCTTAAGTGTGTATTTTTATTTGATGAGATTCTACTGGAATACTTGCTGTAGTGCATTGAAAATTTTTCCTTTTGAGATAATTTTTAACACATCTATCCCTGAACGATTAATGGGCTCTACCAAAAATCAATGACATATTACATGTAGGCTAGCCCAAATGTGTCTTCAGGGATAAAAAGGTTCAGAAGTTCACATGTGTATCCTTCAAATGTATATTTTTTCACAGTCTCAGAATAAGGATAACTATATAGAAATTCTGTATGTAGCTAACATTAATTTTTGTAGACAGTTCTGGAGGAAAATTAGCCAGTGACTTCATTAATTGTCTATCCACATATCCCCCACTGGTTTTTACACAGGATAACCGATCTCAGTGCCTGGATAGTTAAAGCGTCATACATGTACATGTATCCGGTATCACAAATGCTCATACCTCTAGTCACTTGACAACTTAATAGAATGATTATGTGTTTCCTATTTAACTTGTGTCAAAGCTGATTTTGTGAGGAAGTTTTTTATTGTACCTGCAAAATGGGAGTGGTCTTTTTCTGTTTACATGTAAGTCCATATTGTTACAACATGTTGATTTTTCTGCTTTACCCTTAATAAATGGCCATCGCCATATAACTGAAAAATTGTTGCAAGTGGCAAAAAAAAAACAAACAAAAACCAAAAACCACCATTTAAACAAAAAGCATGTGTTTGTTCTTAAATTATTTAGGAATTAAAATTAAGTCCTTGGTATGATTAATTCGAAGGCTGTTATTGATTTCAATTTGAAACACTTTTGTCAACAATAAAAAGGTATACAAGTGTTTGATATGTACTATGCATAATCCTTCTATTCCTCGTACATTGTCACCTGGTAATTTCAAGAACAGTTAAAAAAAATCATAATCATTGTTATGTTTTGAATCAATGTATAAAAATACATTTACATGATTTATTTCAGTAAATTTTGTCATGTGTTACTAACAATGTAAATATCAGTCTGTTGTTTATTTCTTACAGTCAAACTTGTCTATAGAGGCCGTTCATGATCAAGGGTACAGGCAAAAGTAGCTGTTATAGACAGGTGGCCTTTATAAAGAGATTTATTCACTATAAAATGTTAACAAAGTTTATGTTTGAATGACCTTTATAGGCAGGTGCCCTTTATAAAGAGATTTATTCACTATAAAATGTTAACAAAGTTTATGTTTGAATGACCTTTATAGACAGGTGCCCTTTATACAGAGGTGCCCTTAAATGCAAGTTTGACTGTACATATAGTTTATGTACATGTAAGAGTAAAAAAGTTCATGCAAACTTCAGACTTCTGATTTAAAGAAAGTTTACAGGATGTACAATAATAAATATGAAATGAAACTATTTTGTTTTTTCATGAACTTTTCCTGCAATTAATTTGGACATTTGTACAGATACAGTGGAACCTGTCTTGAGAGACCACCCATTATGCCACTCAAGACAGGTGAGAAAAGAGGTTTAACCTACATTGTAAAGTAGTAATATTAATCCAGTGGTTTTCAAAAACTGGTCTTACATGACAGGTGGTTTTTCATGAGAGAAGTCTTTCAAGACAGGTTCCACTATACAAACACGAGATCAAAATGGTCTTTCAAGTCTATCAAATGAACTCCTCATCGTAAATTGGGATATTTTGGCATCACTAAAATTTTGCCACTTAGGTCATAAAATGATGGGTAACCTTTTGGACAGTTATATTTTAGCCATTTATGTTTACATTTGGTCTACGATCAAATCTTGGTCTTGTTGTGTCGGACATTCCCCCAGAGGGTGATCGGAGATAATTCCAACAGCACTGTAAGTATCGATATAGAAAACATATGTGCTAGAATTGCCATTCTTCAGAATGATTCCAACTAGAAAAAAGCTATAAATCATCTTGACTTCTCTGTTTACCTGAGGTGATTTGAGAATGTAATACCTAAGATATTAAGTCACAAACGAAGAAGATCTGGACTTTCTGGCCGTAGACCATGTACATATTTTGGGCGATTTAATTTTGGCCATTTCAATAGGGTGGCCAAATTGACCAAAATTAAACAATAACCAAAATATCCCAATTTACGATAATAGGAGAACTAATGCATTTCGTTATATTTATTACCCTACATATGTAACATTCAAAATTTGAAGAAAATTCACTGAATGTTCTTGAGAAGAACTTCAAAATGTTCAACAATTATGAATAATAAAAAACAGCAATCAATCTCAACAGGTCACCCTCTCAGTAATTTCAAGTTGTATTACACATGTTACAGACTGAAATAGGACAGTGTTAAATTAGAAGTCTTAAGGGACATAACTCTGATATAACAGCTGAATAGAAATAATATTAAATAGTGATGTTAATCATTTATCGATAGATGCATATATTATGAAAACAAACATACAATACATGCAGTGACCTTTCATATTATAATCAGAGTTGTCAGTTTTATAATTCATTACATTATATAAACATTGGAATCAAAACTTTCAAGTCACAATTTACACATGATCATGTAAATTGTAAATACATTACCTCTTTTCAAACATAGAGTTAATATCATAGAAAATATTTCTTGAATTTTAGAGTGAAAAATGTCTTGAAAGACAACACATTTAGATTCTGCCACTGAAATGTGGATTCTCAAGACAGTTGGGTCTCTCTAAATACATTTTATTTGAAAAAATAATTTAGGAATTTATTTTCTGAATGTGATTTCTCAAAACAGGAGATCTACATTGTTACATGTCTGGTCTCTCGTGATGGTAGATCTTTCATATCAGTGGTCTCTCATGATGGGAGATCTTTCATATCAGTGGTATCTCATGATGGGAGATCTTTCATATCAGTGGTATCTCACGATGGGAGATCTTTCATATCAGTGGTATCTCACGATGGGAGATCTTTCATATTAGCGGTCCCTTAAAGACAGTTTTCACCGTACTGACTGTTTCGGAATGGTTAGAACCTCTCATTTTAAACCCCGAAGTTTCTCTCCTCTAATCAGCCCTGCTAGAACCTAAGCTGATATAAGAAAGTTTTCCAGTTTACTTGTGTGATGCTGGCGGTCTTTTACCTGAGTATGTATACACTGTAACTAGCTTCTTTTACTCCACCATCAGAAACCGGCTGCCGTTGTAAAACTGAAAATTTTTTATTATGGTATACCAGTAATTCACAGAAATGGTCGTAACCAATTTACAGGTTATGCTAAAAGGGATGACTGTAACCTGCAGGATAAGATAGCAATTATGAAAAAAATGAAACTCATCAAGAATGAAAAGGGGATTACGTGTACCCGGTAATCTCCACATAACGTAACCATCATTCCTGTGTTATTTCGTGGCCTGTATTTATATTATGCAGGAATTCACCAATTCTTGTAAAACAAAGTTAGTTTAGTACCGACAAAACATAATTCACCACAATTCATGATTACTGTATACCTGGAAATTCTCGTCTTGAGATGAGATAAAAATAAACTAAATTATTGAAGCACCGACATACACGCCATCCATGAGTTTATGGTGATTTAAAGCAATTAAAAGATGATGAATATGCTTTTTGTCACCTGTATGTCATTCTATCCTCAAGATTCGGCCGAACAACTTGACTTAACATTTAGTACTCTAACAATCCACTCAATTAACTTCAATCCTGAAATGAAAACTCATACTGGCAACAGTGAACACAAGACAAGGTGATGATTTTTGTCATCTCCATGGAAACTAGGTTATTCAAACCTTCATTTTGATCTTGATTTTTTGAATTTATGGACAAATTTTTGGTAAGCGACCTTACTAATGATAGTGTGAACAATTAAGGATTCACTAACATCGTCAGTCTCTGTCGATTTCACTGTAGCCTCTTTGTAAAGCCAACTGAAATACAGAAATGAACTATAATTATCATTTTGAGGTTGTGGTTTATTCTGCGTACAAACAAGATTTGCTTGATAAATTATATTCTGCCATCTATCTATCTTATCTTCCTTATATTCTATCAATTTATCTATGTCAGTCCCTCCATCCGTCTGTCTATCCATCCATCCATCTGTCCATCCACCAATTTATCTGTCAGTCCATCCGTCTGTCTATCTATCCATTCATCTGTCTATCCACCAATTTATCTGTCAGTCCATCTATCTGTCTATCCATCCATCCATCTGTCTATCCATCCATCCATCTGTCCGTCCACCAATTTATCTGTCAGTCCATCGGTCTGTCTGTCAATCCATCTGTCTGTCTATCCATCCATCTGTCTATGCATCAATTTATCTGTCAGTCCATTCAACTGTCTATCCATCCGTCCGTCTGTCTATCCATCCATCCATCTGTCTATCCATCAATTTATCTATGTCTGTCAATCCATCTGTCTATCCATCAATTTATCTGTCAGTCCATTCATCTGTCTATCCATCCATCCATCTGTCTATCCATCTGTCTATCCATCAATTTATCTGTCAGTCCATTCATCTGTCTGTCTGTCAATCCATCTGTCTGTCTATCCATCCATCTGTCTATCCATTAATTTATCTGTCAGTCCATTCATCTGTCTATCCATCCGTCCGTCTGTCTATCCATCAATTAATCTATCTGTCAGTCCATCTGTCTGTCTATGCATCCATCTGTCTATCCATCAATTTATCTGTCAGTCCATCAACTTATCTGTCAGTCCATCCATCTGTCTGATTATCCAGCCATTTGTCTGTCCATCCATCCATCTGTCTATCCATCAATTTATCTATATGGCCATCCATCCGTCTGTCTATCCAACCATCCATCTGTCCATCCATCCATCTGTCTATCAATCCATCCATCTCAATATCCATCCATCCGTCTGTATCTCCATCAATTTATCTATCCATCCATTCATCTGTCTATCCATCTGTCTGTCTATCCATTAATTTATCTCTGTCAGTCCATCCATCTGTCTGTCTATCCATCCATCCATTTGTCTGTCCATCCAACTGTCTGTCCATCCATCTGTCTGTCTATCCAGCCATCCATTTATTCGTCCATTTGTCTGTCCATCCAACTGTCTGTCCATCCATCTGTCTGTCTATCCATCCATCCATTTATTCATCCATTTGTCTGTCCATCCAACTGTCTGTCCATCCATCTGTCTGTCCATCCCTCCATCTGTCTGTCTGTCCATCCCTCCATCTGTCTGTCTGTCCATCTGTCTATCTGTCCATCCATCCATCTGTCTGTCTGTCTAGCTGTCCATCCATCCATCTGTCTGTCTGTCTGTCCATTCATCCACCTGTCTGTCCATCCATCCATTCATCTATCTGTCTGTTCATCCATCTAATTATATTTATTGACCTAATGTAACTTTTTTATCCTAAATTTAAAATTATATCTGGTTTTGTATCCTCACTAATGACCTTATTTCTGTATATAATTTTGAAGTGAGAAGGCTTAAAAACAATAATCTACATGTATTTAATTTTGACAGATCCCATTCTTTCCATGATATATTTCATAGTAGATTTATTTACTTCAACACACATTGGTAGATATTTTCCATAAAATAAAAATAAATTTATTCTCTCTATCAAACGATATATTTCTATACCTCAAGTGTTCTCCACTCATAGGAATCCGGAATATTTTCTCCATGTAGCCAGCACTTTCCAACAATTCTTTCTGTATTTTGTCTTTTAATACATCTAATCCAAATCCAGTTACTGCTGATATATTGATAACACTGGAATCATTGGGTACATCCCTAAAAGATAAGGAAACACAGTGGAATCTTGTTATTGCAAAATTCATGGGTCCACCCCCTATTTCTTCAAGATATCCAGAACTTAAGATGGCCAAAATTTATATTACTGTAATAAATATGTATTTTTCTATCTATAAAAAATGGGAATGACCATTCACCTTTAACATAACCAAACATTAACAGTCTCTCTCCCTCTCTCTCATTCTCTCTCAATCCATCTCTCTCCCTCTCTCCGGCCCCCTCCTCAGGGAGTGGCAAGTCAATAAATCAAGCCAAAGCAAACATGTGTCAAATTATCTTGGTAAACCTGTCCATGTAATTCAGTAGCGATAGATATAAATACTGTTACTACTATAAGTTATCCCCCTTTAAAATGAAGAAGAAGAACTTTACTCCTTGTAGCCTACATCTGGATATCACAAAGAACATATAAAAAATGTTAGGCTAGGTACAACAATTTTTAAGATGTTTTACAAAGATAAACCAACATCCAAAGTTTGCCCTAAAATCTAGTACCAAATATTTGTATTATTCAAAATTACAATTATAAAACAATTCTTATAAAGAGAAATTGCATTCAAAGCAGGACTGACCCAGGAGTTTGAAATGGGTTGCTGAAAACATACTTTTGTCTACGATGGAACTACATGTACATGTGTACATGTACTGTACAAAACAAAAGTAAAACTACATGGACATGTGTACATGTACTGTACAAAACAAAAGTAAAACTACATGTACATGATGTAGGTAATTGTAGCTTAATCTAACTTCCCAGATTTGATAATTTACTTGTTCATTGCATTTTTTTTGTTTTTTGTTTTTTTTTTAAATAGAAATATTTGCAAATATAATTAATATTTTTCAATATTTTTTATTATTATTATCATTGTTATTTTTATTTATTTTGATGCTGATATCAGTGTTATTGTCATACAATGTAATCAATTAAATTAATCAATTAACTATAAATTAATTATATTTTTCTATTGAATTTTCAACATTTGAAGATACTAACTTCATTCTATTTTTTGGTGCATAAACTTTTGTCACATTTTAGATGTAGTAAAACAGTCATTTACACAAAAACAAATCTTACAAAATCATGAAAATCTCAATATGTAAAATTGATCATGGGACCACATTAATGACAAAATGTGAAGATTCCAATAATGTCTGACCCTAAATTAATACATGTTCAAAATTAACCTTTCTTTTTGTGACAACTAAAGATCAGCAATCAGTTTGCCCTGATCAAAGTCGTTGAGATTTAATTACATGATTGCTGTCAGAGGATCTCTCTAACTCCAAGCCTGTCCAAATAAAATTAAAGAATTCTGGGACAGGTAATTACCATAATTATAATTAATTGATTAACAATAGGACAATCAAAGTTACAGTAGGTCAATTTTTATACACCATTGATCTTGAATTTTAATCATTTAAACAGAAATTCTTTTCTGTCTCAGTAAAATAAACAATTTTTTCACACCTGCCATAACACTGCAATATCACTAATTAGGAGCAAGCCTGAATGTAAGTTAAAACTCTGACATTGTGGTCAGCATTATTTAATCTGGCTTTGCCATAGACCCATCACAGATATTTAAAATCTTCTGCTATTGGGAATCTTCAAAAAGTATTAAATCTACCTAAAGATTAACAATCATGTCTTCCTGTGAAAGTGACCAGTATGCCACAACACATAACAAGCACCTGCAAGATCTCTTGAGAAAGCATTACATAGTTAATGTTCAGATTCGCTTTATAAGTAAGTAGCATAATTTAAAATTTAATATATATATTTGGTTTAAACATTATTCATTTCCAATTATATCAAAGTTATAAACATTGTATTACAAAAGCATGTGGTATCAGAATTGAGCAACATGATTGGTCATCTTATATTAAGCTCATTTCTTATGTACATTACAGAAGAATATAACAGGTAAATGGTGATATATGTACCTTGATCCTCACTGATCTCAGTAAATGATACATACTTTAGATTTATAACATAATTTGTTTTTAGATCATTCATTTATATACGACAGTGGAATCCCGTTAAATCGCATGAGTCGAAATTCTAGTTTTGTCAAAGTCAAACGACTGAGCCTGATTATTTTACTATATAATTATACTATTTTTAATCCTGATATCTCGAAAATTTCGCTGATCTCAAAAGTATTTTTCTGGTCTGAAGTATCGAAATATTACAAAATTATCACTTGTTATCTCGAAGTTTCCATCTGCGATCGAAGGTGTTTACATTGGTACGCAAAAATCATTCTTAAAATTACTTGTTTACTTGCAAAAATATTTTGAGATAAGCTAAATTTCAAGATAAAAACTTCAAGATATCAGGATTAAAAATCAACTCCTGTAAATGAGCCAAGCTCAAAGTATAATTAATAATTGCTTAGATCCAATTTGAATTAAGCAGTACCTTGAGTAAGTCTATTCGTTGTCCAATAAGAATAGAAAAAATGTAAATTGAAAATTTTGGTTATATCAAATTTCGGATATCTTGAAGTAAACAGGGGTGATCCCATGAATTTTGAGATAGGGATATTCCACAGTATTTATAAATTTGTTTATTTGTATCTGTAAATTTAATCAATTATAAATTAATTTGCATTGTACATTCAGTTTCTTATCTATTTTTTTTTTTATCTCTTATATATCTCTTTATTTATTATTTTATATATACATATATATTTATTTAATCATTTTATACAATGTATCTCTAATATTGTATTCAATAGTTACTTATCATCTTTCAAAATTCATTTTTCATTTATTAATCCATCAATCTACCATAATACAATAATCAATTTATCAATTATATTTATTTACATGTTATTTTTTTATAAAATTATATTGATAAATTTGACACATCAAATTTACTACTATTATCATCTTTATGAAATTTCTGAAAATGTACGATAAAATTTAATCAATATTTAAATTTAACCCTTTCAACCCTACAGGCCACAATAGACTGGTCATAAACAAATAACAGAGCATACCAATCAGATACTCAGGAGTGAAAGGGTTAAACGTACCACATTTTACATATTTAGTATGAGTTTATGATATCTGTCAGTGCACATATCAGCACTTATGCAAATTTGCTACAGAACTGATAAATATCAAGAATTTTTAGCTATTAACCTTAACGATAAGACACACCGAGGTGGAAAATGAAAAACTTTCCATTTATTCTGTTTATTCGGTGGCATTTCTATCTATACACCGGTAGATATTTTTGCTAAATTCTATACATCTGTCCTATCTGCAGGTTTCACAATTGCAAACATCTTACAGAATAAGTTTTAAAAAATCCATTAGGATTGAGGCTACATGTAACTTTTGACAATGATACGATTGCTGATTTAAATTATTTTCAAGTTTTCTTTCTTATTTCAACTAAATGATATCTCATTATTTTCTAGATGCTTATATTTCCCGCCTACGACGTCAAGCAGTCAAAGCCATGCTTCTGGGTCACAAAGGTCAGGCGTTACACTATATGGGTCGTAAGAGCATCGTAGAGACGATCAAGTATTTTTACAAGCAGTATCGCCAGAGGCAGTGGTATTACGTTCAGACCGTCATTTTCAACTTTATGAGAGCCACACAACCTTCTGCTGTAAATCAACCTCCCGTTGTCCCCGACAACCACCCTGGAGATGAAGGTAAACAAGTTGAGAAGTATTCCCAGACCATGATGGTAGCATTTTGTAATTTCAACAGGTGCAGCTGAGAAGTGACATTATCGGAGGAAAATATTGTGTGACTTCTGTTGCTTTAGTGCTAAAATTTCCACTGCATTATAACACCAGTTGTTGTGTTGAGACCATGTATTATGTACGAGAGAAAATAACGAAAGAAGCTAGACTTTTGCATCTAAGTGTATACATATCTTGTTTTGTTCGTGAGTGCTGTATAGAAAATTATGCATTTGTTGACTGTAAATACATTTAAGCTAACACATGTACAAAAGCTTATATTCTTCTGCATAAAATGTAATGGACTGAACCATAAACAAACGTTTTCTTTTTATGCACATAAAATATCTGAATTATAATATCATTATTTATTTTTATTCATTATGCTAACTCCGAAATCATGTGAAAATATACTGGAAACATTTTTCACGTTGTATCCGTATATGTTTCCTGTATTTGTATAGGTGCTTTGTTTAAAAAATTGGTGCTTTTTTCCCCTATAATATCTACACGTGCTATTCATTAACATTTTGTGCTTTTGTTATAAAATAACTGGAATGGAATGATAATAAAATTGATTGGGCAATTAATTTGAGTCTTTTGTTTTCTTCTTCACGCTTTGAATCACACGGCAAAACGTTTGTCTATTTCAAACTCAGTATTTCATGTATTTATTCGTCCATCTATGAAGTTTTCATTTTTACTTGGTGACTCTGCAAGCTATAGGTAACATGCTATAAATTTTGTTCTCGCACTTGAGATAGACTGATCTCATTTTTTATCAGTACTGCAAAATTCTATCCGGACCTGCTGATCTGAAAAACTCTGTATCCCTACATATGTCGTCCGCATTGTTTGTAAACAAGAAGATTTTCGTGTTGATAGTTTATCCCTACACATGTCGTCCGCATTGTTTGTAAACAAGAAGATTTTTTTTTTTAAATTCCTTACCATTTACACATAAATCTTACCCATTTTTGTGTATAATAGGGGGTTATATTTATTTGCGGATGGCGGGCGAAACAACGGTGAGTGATGCGGCTACTAAACATGCTAAAATAGGTCAAACTGATAACTACATGAATGTAAACAAACAAGATTTCAAACTTTCCACGTGCGAGAAAAATAATCAAGCACCACAATTTAAGTTCCAGACAGACAAAAACATCAGTCTTGGGTGTGATGAATCAATATCCCAACCTCTGCTAATGCCTTGGTTGGGACTTATTGATACACCCCACCCTCAAATTAGGTTTTTCTATCAGGAACTCAAAGTGGAACTAGAATATATTAAACTGTGACATGAACTGGTAAAAATCATTGGGAGTTCATACACCAGAACAAGCCTAAAAAAGTAGGGCTCAAGACCTTGGTATGTGTTCTTGTGTTATTTGAAGGTCCTGTTATTTCCATATCTAATACAAGAGACTAAATCAAAGCCCAGTCAATATCTATATATGGTAATTAATTCATGGACCCCTAAAGACACATTTAGGCTGGTCTAAACCATTGATTTACAGAACAGTCCATTATTTTTCAGAGTGTTGATCAGTTCAACAAAAACTACAACTGAATAGAAAAAAGTTTAGATAATTCCCAATATTTTAGGAAATGTACACACACATATCTGAATTTGGCCATCAGATCAACATACCCCACAAGATCCACCTTGTTATTTACGATGATCATTCTAGAAAGTTTGTCCTCGGGTATAAGGCCTGCCAGCACTTGCAGAACATTCATATTTTGAGCTTTGGCATCCAAGTGACTTGTGTCTCGTACATGAACTATCACATCCTGTAAAGATCATAAGAAAATGGTGAATTATTGTGTAACTGGAAATTCTCTTGCTCCAATTTACCTATCGTCAATTTCATCTTAAATGAGCGGGAGAATTTACAGGAGTTGTCAGACGACGACAAAGCTCACCAGAAATGGATGTAAATTTTCAATTTAGGTATCTGACCCACAGCTGTCAGGTTTTAAAGTAAGGGTATGGTAAATATTTGGATTCCTTCAGCTCTGGTTAAAGTTTTTGAAAAGTAGGTCAAGGTAAATAGGTCAAAAGTCAAGGTACTAAATGAAATTTCTAATCAAAGACATAGATATAGCAAAGATTTTAAACTGACTAACGAAAAGACAGAATAGGGTCACATGTAATGACATCTTGTATGTTCATGTGTCATGAAAAGTGGGAATGAAAATGTGATCTTAAAAGTTTATCAAACGGTAAATGAAGACCACCAAACTGACTGACTCAAAGTGCTCTGAGCAGTGAGATGGTCTCTTAAGTGAGCTTCTGTACTTATCAGATATTTATCAAGAGACTGAAAACTTGTGGTCTGAAATGCACAGGTGGTGGTCTCCTGGGCTAGGTGGTCTCCTGGGCAAGGTGGTCTCCTAGGAGAGGTGGTCTCCTGGGCTAGGTGGTCTCCTAGGCGAGGTGGTCTCCTAGGTGAGGTGGTCTCCTAGGAGAGGTGGTCTCCTAGGCTAGGTAGTCTCCTAGGAGAGGTGGTCTCCTGGGCTAGGTAGTCTCCTAGAAGAGGTGGTCTCCTGGGCTAGGTAGTCTCCTAGAAGAGGTGGTCTTATGGGCTAGGTGGTCTTCTGGGCCAGGTGGTCTCCTAGGCGAGGTGGTCTCCTAACCAAGGTGGTCTTCAAGTGAGGTTCCACAGTATTTAGTAATTGCTTTTTTTACAAGTTAAAGTCTTTAAAACAAAGAATTATTTTGAATTATCATGACTCACCTAAAGTCCAACATACCATTAATATTCCTGAGGGTGAAAAGGGTCATCTATGTGCATTCTAAACCCGATACTCTATACAACCAATTTCTTAGTCCAGGGTTTTCCCCTTATGCTTGATTCCTGCATCTCTGACACATAAAATACTTTTGGGATGCATAAAATGAATAAAACCAAGTCCCCAATCTATTTAGTCCAGGGTTTTCCCTTATGTTTGATTCCTGCATCTCTGATGCATAAAATATTTTTGGGATGCATAAAATGAATAAAACCAAGTCCCCAATCTATACAATCAATTTCTTAGTCCAGGGTTTTCCCTTATGCTTGATTCCTGCATCTCCGACGTATAAAATATTTTTGGGATGCATAAAATGAATAAAACCAAGTCCCCAATGACTCACTTATGACTATAATTCTGTATATATGAACTGAATTTGAATCTGAGACTGAAAATTGCCGTCATCGTTTTCATGAATTTCAATTAATCTTTAGTTTGAGAGATGGTCTATACATGTAATGATAAATTGTAAAGCCATGTTTCTAACTTGTTTATTTCAGGTAGGCTACAGTCATTATTCGTGTAAAAAATGTCCATATCTGAATTGCAATTTGTATATTATTGGAGTACATAAAATGTATATCATTCCCTTTAGGTCAATGGGATTCACAAACTTTACTTGGGACTCACAAATTTTTATCTTGTGCATTGCAGGGACCCACTAAAATACAACCCTAGCGTAAACCCTGTTAGTCAATGTCAATACTTAGTAACAATCAATTTCTTAGTCAAAGTTATTATTTTATACCATTAAATGTAAACATAAAAATATGATAATAAAAATTTTACTTACAGCTAACATGGCATCTTCCAGTGTCGCTGAGAAAGCATTGATTAGATTTACAGGAATATTAGAAATAAAACCAACAGTGTCTATAAATAGCACAGTCATGTGACTGGGTAACATCCCTGCATGTGTAGTGACATCTAGTGTGGCAAATAATTGGTTTTTTGGAATCAGTCTCTCATCTCCTGTCAGAGCTTTGATTAAAGTTGTCTTTCCTTGAAATAAAATTTGGAATAAGTTACATAATATTCAAGAGCCTGAAATTTACAATTTCAGTGCGTAGGATGGACATATCCGTAACCACGTTAACTTTCCCCGAGTGCGTAAGACAGATATATCGGTCATCAAAAAGTAAATAATCAGAACATCATGTCCAATGCTTTTGATCAGTAAATAAAATATAGAAACCCTACTGCATAGTTTTTTATTTATTTATTTGCTGTACTTTTGTCATCTGCTCAAGATGTAAACCAGAGTCCAAAACATTGGCGCTGAAAACTAGAAACTACGTGTCATAATGTTTGTTTACATGTACCTAGCAACATTAATTACGCAATGTCAGAAATATAACGCTGTATCAGAGTACGTATTGAAGTGGTTAAGAATGTTTTCCTAAAATTGAATCCAAAATTTTTCTGAAAATATGCATGCATATAAAAATTTGTGTAAATGTATGTACAGCATGTATAGGTCTACCATCTAGGTTCTATCAAAAAGCGAAACAGAACGGGATATTTTCCAAAAATAGTTGGTCGCAAAGGCAGACCATATACCTCGCCTGCAACCAGCATCCCCCTGCATTGTTGAGTAATGACCCCAGATACTGTGCATTATGTCAAGTTTCATGGCTGTAGCTGCAGTAATTTGCCCACAATGGACTGAAACAAAAAGCTTAATGCAGTACTATTCATATGGTAAATGAGTCCAGGAAGCTGGAAATTTGGGTCAAAATTAGGCCACAGCAAACAGCATCCCCCTCCATTGTTGAGTAATGACCCTAGACAATGTGCATGTGAAGTTTCATGGCTGTAGCTGCTGTACTTTGCCCATAATGGACTGAAACAAAAAGCTTAACACAGAAAAAAAGATGATGCCAACACTTATGTCAAAGCAGTGACAGCAATAGCTCTTCTGTTCTTTGAACAGGCAAGCTAAAAATAGGGATGTACATTTTTCCTTGCTCTGTTTTCCTGCTTTACTGAAATTACTGTAGCTCATATTCTTGCGCTGAATATTTGCCTATCACCCCTGTCATGATTAAATTAAAACTTATTGTGTTTGTAAATATGTTCCAATTTCATTTTAGTAGAACTATATAAGTATTAAAATTTTCTTAGTTTCTTAATTTACCCCTAAATACACAAATGGACTTGTTTAAGTCATTGATTTATAGAAGAGTCCATTTTATTCAGGGGTTGATGCTGTAAGACAGGATGGGAGTCCTTTTACATTATACTTAATAAAATTCTCTCAAGTATTCTTTCTACTCCTGGACACTCCCCAAGACACACTTGGATTAGACTGTGACATAAAGGTTAACATGTTTGAGAAGATACCATTATTTTTCAGAGGTAGATGAGGTTACTGATCTCTAAAACTTACCACTATTTGTGTAACCAACTACAGCTACTGTAGGAATTCGTCTTTTCATTCTGCCTTCTCTTAGCTGAGATCTTTGCCGTTTTATTTTGTCGAGAGCTACTTTCAATTTTCTCTCCCTTTCCTTGGAAAGCAAAAATGGTTAAATAAAGTTTTCTATACATACATTAGTACATCAGTATTCACTTGTTTTATAAAAAGACCATGATAATTTTGGACAAAAATCATACTTATTGTAATCAAGGATCACCGAGTTCACCCCAGGCCACCAAATTTTATATTCCTCCAATACACCTGACTCCAACCAATATCCCTAACCAATCATTTAGAACAGACCAAGTCCAAAACTAAGTAATTTGTTCAAAACATATAGGACGAATCTAACATCTGAAGCCAAGCATGTGCCCTAGTACTTTCTTCCAAATTTGGCCATAAATACACGCCTATTACCCCGTACTTGGTTTGAAGTATTTGAATGAGTAAAACCTACATCTTACATTTAACAGAGCTTCACGCTGTTGAATATAGGAAGTTTTGAATCCTCCGACTTGTACATAATGTGTATGGCCAGTCTGATGGTCATGGTTGCCCTCATGTATCTGAGCCAGACGTCCCCTGAAAAAAAGAATATACACAGTACTGTACAAAATTAAGAACCCTACTCACTCCAACAAAATATGATTGTTATATATTTCCAACAGAATATAACATGTGTTCTTGAAAAATGCAAAAAAATTGTACAGAATGCTCATTTAAAAGATAAAAAAACTCATGTTCAAGAGAAATATAATTTTGGTCATTTTGTTTATTCTTGTTTTGTTTTTTGATTTTTGCAATAACTTGCTTTTTCAGTACTCATCTTAATTTTTGCCATTCTGAGGGTGGGTATTGAATTTTGGCAGATACTGTATATGTTTTCTCATTTTTGTTTGGTACTGTATACATGTAATTTGGTGGGAAATGTTTATATACATGTACAAGTAATTTAGTACGTATGTACTTTATTAAATTGATGGCTAGTATCTGTATCTGAAAAATAAACTCAAACTAAAAAACAAAATTCACCTGATGTACGGCACCTCTGCTAATGCAATCTGCAACTTTGCCTCTCTTGTGAGTGCATGCTCTTTAAAAATCTCTAGAACCAGCGTGTATCTGAAACCAGGTTTAAAACATGAATAATAACACAGCGGTTTACAGACAGCACATTTAAGCAAGCATTATGGGCATATCAATATAGTCAATGTCATGTAATCTAGCAGAGTTGAGTCATGTGAACCCTTTATTGACCCGGACAAGTTTAAATTTTTGGTACCACTGCAGCATAACAACACTGAAATTACAAACGCAAGAGTTATTGTTCTTATATCATGTACATGAACATGATGTACTTGTTAGCATAACAACAGATATCCAGCGGGCAACAAAATGCAAATCTTGTGAACAAATTGGACTTTTTATTTTTGCTTTAAAAATTAAACAGCCTGATGAGCCCTGTATAACATGTATAACTTAAAAAACAGGAAAAATTAACATATGAGGTAAATAAAATTTAAAAATTACCTGGGTCTGTAGCTGTATAAGGAAATTTTTTTTTTTGGTAGGAAAACAAATATTTGCCCACATACGCCTTTACAAGATACTCGTTATAAAGGGGAGATAACTCAGCAAATGGTAGATAAATCATGTAATTCAAGAGTATGGAATTAGTCATAAAAGCAATCATATCACAATGTAATTAGTATAAGTTTTCTTTCTCACCTGTCAAACACAGGTAATTTCCATGCAGCTTGAAATATTGCTACCTGGTTTATTTTTAAAATATCCACATTAAGGTAAACTGCTGAAATACTTTTGTTCTTTGTTATAGCTTCTGACAACTCTTTGAACTGTCCGGTCCCAAAAATAAACCCATCCGTAGATTTTACAGACATGATCATCTGTGAAAATATAAAAATAAACCCATCCGGAGATTTTACAGACATGATCATCTGTGAAAATATAAAAATAAACCCATCCGCAGATTTTACAGACATGATCATCTGTGAAAATATTGTCCGCAGATTTTACAGACATGATCATCTGAGAAAATATAAAAAAATAAACATGATAAACCCATCCGTGATTTGAAAATATGAAAAAATAAACATTAACCCTGTAGATTTTCATCTGTGAAAATATAAAAAAAACTCTGCTGTGAAAAATTTTGTTGGGTGTAACAAACAATAAAGAGTCAGGGCAAGTAATTGAACTTGTAGAAAAGGCAAAGTGGAACAAATCTGCCCCTTACTCTTTGGCTGTACTCTACTGGGACAAAAGTAATCGGTCATTATTCTACAACTCGTCCAAAGTCCATGTGACTTTTGTATTTGATTTCAATTGCAACAGTCATCTAAAGGCTTAGCTAGTCCATATATGAATCTATCATCCTCTGTTTATGAAGAGTAGAATTGAAAAATCACAAGAATTTCTGTTACTTTTAAATATAATGAATGTTTAAAAAAGAAATAACTGATAATTTTTTGTTGTACCTTGTCCACAACTTTCCATCTTGGTAGGGTGTTGACAAGGGAGCATGCTTCTTCAAGCTGTAAATCTTTAGTTGTCAGTTTTGGCTTTCTGTATCCCCACTTTACGGCTGGAACATGTATACAAGAAAAGTTTAGAACATGGATGATGGTAGAATGTATATCACCACTTTCATCAATAAATCTCAAGGATACAATGTACAGTAAAACTTTGATATACTCCCACCATTTGTTCAGCCCAACTTTGGCATTATAAAGGGGTATGGCAATAAGTTGAGGAAAACCGTAAATGAAATTATAGGGAAAATTGGAAAAGTGGACTTTCAAAAATTGTGGCAATAAGCGAGGTGGCAAATGAAAGTGGGGCATCATAAAGAGGTTTTGCTGTATATATCAGTATGATTTTGTTATACAGTGGAAAAGTCTTGGGAAACCACTCTGTCTGCCACTTAAATGTGGTCTCTTAAGACAGGTGGTACCTCAAAAAAAGTTTTATTCAAAGAATAGAATAACCCAGTGGATTTCAAAATGTGGTCCCAGAAGACTGTCACTCACAGCAATGAATCTCAATAAATTTATCAACTTGGAAAGTTCTTTTTTTTATCCATTTAACAAGCAAGCTATACAATTTATATTAAGGTCTCTTGTTGGCGCTGATGTTGGCAAGATGATGATTACTGTGAGATAAAATCTAAGTACCCAGAGAAATTCCATGTGTACGAAGTTCTTAAACATGTTAAAGTTAAGTACATGTAGTGCTGGTAACAACATTCACTGGTATATCATGTTTTTACACACATGAGAAGCCTAGAGGGTAGAGGGCTGAAACATCAATACACAATTGTGAATGGAAGTAATAGAGTGTATCAGAAAAAGTCAAGAACATGGACGTTACACTAAAAGTAATAGGCATCTTACAAAGCCACATAAATGTCAATACCTGGATGAATCACCATCAGCCTATGACCATAACCTGGTATACTGCAGTACTCCTTCAAGTTTTTGACATACTCAGGATCATCCACAAGTTCTGTAAGAGAACAAAAAAACACTACAGAATCATATAAAATCTTTACGTTTTAAATGTATATACAACGAGTCTCAACTAAACATAAAATATTTACAACCTCGAGCTCATTATGTACACTAGAGCCTAGAAAAATTCTCTGGATTGGACCACATCAATATAATGCTTCACCAGTTACCAGAATCATATTCAAATCAAACATTTTGGAGACTCTTTTCTTGTCAATTTTTTTTTTACAGAAGTGCTAATGCTGAAGTGCTAATGCTCTAAATATTTGATATGCTGTTATATTATTTTCTGGGACAGGCATAAATGTTATTTCCTGCATTTGTAAAAACAAATAGCTGTGCTCACTCTCAAAGCATTGCCTTAATTCATATTATGGTAAATTTCAGCATTAAGTAATATCAGCATGGAGTAATTTTGGCACTTGTACATATGTATAAATAACTTCAGCACTTGTACAAGTAACTTTGGCACTTAACTTTTTGGCATCAGTTATTTTTGGCACATGAACAGGTTATATTAGTAGCTAATATAAGTCATAACTCACTCAGTATCTTATGATGAATTTTAATTTATAAATAAATATCAAGTATTAACAAACATTTTGTATAGTGCTGAAAATACTTGCTTGTAAGTGCCAATATTACTCGATGCTAAAATTACCTGATACCAGTGATATAAAATCACATGTTACCACTTCACTTTCCATCTTTTCCTCCACCACAACTGGAATGCAAATTACTGAAATTACTTTCAAAGATATTTGTTAAATGTACTATGGGCGCACCCCCACTCTCCCCAAAAATGAAAATTCCAATACCTTCATCCTCTGTATGACTCTGTTCCACCTGTGAACAATAAGTTGACTTTTTCAAATATGGACTAGAACAGTGAATGCTACTACATCTAGCTTCAGACGATAATATATATTTGGATACCAAACAGAGAGGTCGAGAAATCCATTTTTGAGAGAGAAAATGACCCAGTGACTTTGCTAGATTTCCGGTCATTTATCCTCCTTTGGAATTCTGTAAAATTTCCTGAAACTGTAAAATAATGTATATGAACTCATTTGCTTTATTTTGCATTGACTGTTAATTAAACCAGCGCTTCATACAGTTGTGTCTTTCTCTGTAAGTAGTCGATGTGTAGCTCATGTCGTAAAACAAATATCAGGAAATGAAGAGAATACCAATAAAATAAAAAACCGATTTCGTCACTAAGAAAAAAAAATCATTTATATGCAAAACGCCAAAAGCATTAGAGGCATATTTGTAAATATTTCCAGGACAGACAAAAATATCAATATATTCTGCCTAACTAAATATTGAACCCAAATATTTGCATATTGGAATTATTTATGATGTTTATGACACAGAGAAATCCGAATCCTGATCCGGTTTCATATTAACCTTTATGAAACGAATTTATTATCCGGTGTTGAGAAACATTATCAACATGTGAATAATCATGAATATCTTTATTTGCATTGCCTTTGTAAGTACTCTTTAATATTTACCGATGAGAAATGATATGCATGAAATTTCAATGGTCGATTCGGTCCGGTTACAGACATGCCCTTTACAAAAATGGCCTGACAGGCCCTGTAATTGTCCCAAATTTGGGCTAAAATATTATATAGGCAGCACGATTTACCCCCAAACACCCCAAAACACCATAAAAGACCCTTAAACCTAAAAAAAAAAACCCACCAGAAACATTGTTAATGTAGCAATAATATCAACTAAGACATTGCCTTGAAGCGAGCGCGGCTTTGTCATTGTAACATCGTAATAATGTAACATTAATTTAAATTCAGCCAATGTATGTACAGCTCATTCTCTATACAAAAAAACGAAAAATAAAAAATAAATAATAACGATGGGTAGCTAAAGTAAACATCTCATAGATATGGAATTATGTCATGTCATAACTTAATGACGATGGATTTATAAATCTAAAAGATCAAGTAAGCATTTCAACAAATATCAAACATCAGCGATAAGATTTTGGGTGTCTTTTTGGGTAGTTTTGGGTCTGTTGGGGTAAATTGTCAAAAATATATACCGCACTACCAGTGTGCAAAATTTCCAATTTGAAATTTCATAATAATAAAGAATCAAGTATCATCAACAAATGTCTCAAATACCCAGCTAAAAAAGTTGTTAAAAAGTTTACAGTCAATGCCTGTCCCAAGTGGCTCATACATCTGGCTCACTAATAATAGTAATATACATCTACATGTACACAACTGGCTCACTTAATCTTTCACAACCGGCTCACTAAGGCTTATTTAACCAGCAGTTTTCATATAAGCTCAGTTCATACAATTTGACGAAGGTAATCAAACTGCACATCCTAGACCATTTACCCTCTATCTAAATGTAAGCATAGAGCTGTGCGGACAGGAAATCAACCTGATCATATGATAAGAGGTGATTTAATGTGTGGTGTGTCTGCTCCGAAGTGGCTCCTTGTGTTTACCATGCAATAATGATCGAATTTGTTACACATGCTTGACCCTAAGGAGAATATTACTTTATGGATGTTTGTAGTACATGTACATCTATTTATGCAGAGCATTATCGGATGAATATGAAGTCAAATGTAAAAGAGAATAAGTTTTATGTTAAGATTTTCATGTAAATCCAAAACAATATAAAATATGTACATGTGTATGAACAAAGGAGTAATGTTCAGCGCTTCTATTTGGACTACTTTAGCACCGTGATTTTTAGCCCCATGGTACCATGGTGCTCTAAAATGCTGGTGGAGGGACTGACATGTAGTCAGGGATTAAGTTAAAAATCTTGAGAGTCGTATTTAATGTGTATAGTAGATCTACACACTGCAATGGAAGCTGTCTTGAAAGACCACTCTTGTCAAATACCTCTTGTCTTTTGAGACTTTTTCTGAAAACCACTTGGTTGAATAACCCTTAATATAAAACCTCTTATGACTTTGAGAGACCACCTGTCTCGAGAGACTACATTTTTGTGGCTGATTGGGTTCTCTTTCAAGAGAGGTTCCACTGAATTAATAATTTTCTCCTCATATTCACAGGTATTTGGAAATATACATGTTTTTGCTCTGGAAGGTAGAACATGTGCCCGAGATAAATCCAGAATAGTGAGAAATGTCCTTAAAGAGGTTAGTTTTGTTATACATGTATCGATACGTTGACTATACATGTACATTTAGGTATAGTTAAATTTTGATGAGTCAAAGTTCAAGGGGTCACCAAAGGTTAGCAACAGCAGGACTACATCTAATGAATGATAACCAAGAATCACATAATTTTTAGTTTTATACATGTAAGTTCCATAAGGTTATGTGACTGCTTCGAAAACTATATAAGACATACACGGTCATGATATTAAAATAATAAGTTCAAAAATAGACTTGATTTACATGGAAGTGAAATTAAAATATCGATTGTTTATAAGAAGGAGAAGAATTGCCACAGTGATTTCATACACATGTAAATTTTAACTTCAAATTATATGAAGGAATTTTCAATGTTTTTATAGAAATGGGCCAAAAATATTTATTCATAACATTGAGGTATTTGACTCCTAAAAGTTTGAATTACAAGCTGTTTATAAGTTGCGTTAAATAAGAAAATTATTCTGTACATTGTCAATATTTCGAAACATCAGAAACTCAGCTGATTGAAGTTTGACTTATCCAAATTCAACTGTACATGTACATATTTTGTACTACTTGCATACACAAATACACATGTACACATACAGACATAGTAGTCTCTGATGAAATCCAGAGCATTCCATAAAAGCTCGATAATTTAATGTCTAAATTATAATTCTAGAAAACAGTACAGGTTTACCACAGGATCTGACATGTCAATGCCTCAACTTTTCTGTAATGTAAATCATGTGACAAAATTGAACCATGCTTGTAATCTGAAAATGTCAAACCTGTCACTAAAAATTGATATACAGTATAACCTTTCTTGAAAGACCACTTTTATGAAAGACTACGGTACCTGTCTTTTGAGACCACATGTAGGAAACTACTCAGTTAGAGATCATTTTAAATGAAACTGCTTTTGAGACACCACCTATCTTGAGAGACCACATTTCAGTGCATAACAGTATTATTTCAGGTAGAATTTCTTTTCAGAAAGTCTACCCTATTTTTAAAGAAACTAATACACAAATACCAGACCAATGTATTTTTAACCCGGAAAAAGATATATATTTAATCCATGAGGAGCACAAGATTATGGAAACATTATCCAAATGGTACTGCAATTTTTGTGGGAAAGCCTTCTATTCAGAAGAATTCTTGGATATGCACTTTGAAAACAGACATCCGGAATATATAAGAAAAGTAAGTTACAAATTTCTGTACTTATATATACAGTTGAATCTCGTTACCTCAAAATTCATGGGACCACCCCTATTACTTCGAGATTTCCGGATTTAGAGTGAACCAATATTCTTTATTGATATATTATTATATCTATAAAAATTGGGACCAGACTTCAAATTTTTACATATCGGGAATTTCGACTCAACAGATTTCGACATAACGAGATTCCACTGTATATATATGTATATATATTGAATTACACAATTGTACATTTTGAAGTTCTTTGTCTTTATTTACATTGAGTTTCATAGTTGCTTATTGCCAAGTAATAGATGATGATTATTCCTTCTACATGTATGTAAGAATATTTCATATTGGCTAGCAAATATGGAAACCGAGGTCCTATCACCATCTGAACATAAAACGCATAAATGTATCTCACTCTAAATGAACCCATCTAGTCGATCCCTGAAATACTATAAATTCTACCTCACATTATCATGACTATTGGCAAAGCCTGGTCCATTCTGTATTTAAGGGGTGAAAATGTTAATGTTGCTGAAATATTTCAGGAGGAAAATGCCATTTGTTATGCAGATGTTTGTGATGTTATGAGATGTGATATTCTTGGAGGATACAGAAGAGCTGAATTCTGGGATGTTACACTCTGTCTAGAAGATGATATGAAAGATCTAAAAGAGGACTGCTATGTAAGTATTTAAAATTCGGATAGATTTTGTACAATTAACTCATCAACCCCTGAACAACAATGGAATCTTCTGTAAATCAATGACTTAGACCAGTCCAAATATGTCTTCAGGGGTCAATGGGTTAAACAACAAGCAGCCAGAGGTACACTTGTACTTACCGCTACACCATTCAAGCATGACGATATTCTTACTCAAACATTCAGTCACAGAAAGCTAAGCGAAGCCATTTCAGAATTACCTGGCAAGACTCTGTAGTAGTACGTGTAGTGTTGAAAACCACTAAGCCACCACAAGCAATGGGATACTAACTCTTTATCATTAAGTGGCATTAAGAATTGAAAGTCCTACTAGTGGCATAGGACCTAACAACATCATAATACTCATATTGTCCCGATTCACATAACTTGCTGGAGTGGAGTGACCTTTTGACTATCATACGGATGATTCTACTCACTTTTAGGTTAAGACAGGCCTCAGGAGAAAAGCGTTTTATTACTAACTGGATAACCATATACAGTAAAACCTGCTATAGTGGCCACCTCTATATAAGGATCACCTGTCTATAAAGGCCACTTTAGAAAAGTCCCTTGACTGCATACTTCAACTAAATTGAACCTGTGTATAAGGGTCACCTGCACATAAAGGTCAATATTCTCTGGTCCCTTGGGTAGCCCCTATATACAGGTTTTATTGTATATGATAAAAAGTAGGAATGAGTACACTTGCCAGTGTAATTCTAATGTTTTACCTAAAATTTAAATAGGGTACACCTGTCAGGTTATATGGATTTTACTATAGTTGGTCTATATATATGCTTGTTAAATGTAAACATGTATTTATATGGTGAATTATTTGAATTTTAACATGTCAAACATCTTAATTATTTAAATATTAAGTATGACAAATAAAATGTTTCAATAAAACAGTTGTAAGAAGATAATTATAAAAATCTATCAAAAAATATTTTTTTTCCAAATGTTATGTACATTATATATAAGAAATGAACAATGAGTTTCCAATAAAAATGATTTTGTTTTTCAGAAATTAATGAATAATTGTGTGCCACCAGGGGTAACAAAAAATGCAACAGAATACATCACAAGTAAGTAAATTCTATACATTTTGACCACTTGTTTTAACGTACATGTGGCAGCAAGACCATTTTTTTTTGTAACAGGGCTATATACTTGTGTCATAAAAATTGACCCTGTGACCTTGACATTGAACTTTGACCTCACCTAATGATAAAAATTGTCTCAGTTTTCCTGCTGTTGTGTTTTAGAAATGACTTACATTTAAATGTGTGTCTATTGGTTGTCTGTTTATTACAGGCAAGTTAGATGAAGCTGTATGTTCGTTTTTGTCCTGTAAGAATTACTGGGAGACTCCGTTGGTTGAGGTATGTACATTAATGTGGTCGTTTGTTTGTTTAAAATGGTATTCTACTCCTTGTTCAACAAATTTTCAGTAACATATGAATACGATTGTGGTTATTTTTTTTTTCATATGCCTGAAATCATATTAAATAAAGCAATCAACATCTCTGCACAAAAACTTGCTCATTTCTTTTCACAATAAAGAATTTTCACTCTTTGAAATTGACAATTTAATTGATATATATAAATAAAACATTATATCAAGGGAAATATAATTGTAACTAATCAATGAATATATGCTGACAAAATATTCAAATTTTTAATTCATATTTTTCCCAGTACTGGAATTGGACTATTTTTTTTGCCCAAATTTGTAAGGAATGTCACATGGCCCTAGTCCTAAATTGTTAAAAAAAAAAAAATCAGAACTGTAGGGTCACCTATAAAAACACTCGGTAAACCACAGTCATGTATTCACAGTCATCTTCAATGTCATAATTACCATTTTGTTTACAGGATTCAAGTGCAGTGATTTGGTATTCCGTTACGACAGTATTTTTCATCATTATTCTTATCATCTACTACTGCGTGGCTTATCATTATTTCTAGTAAGTACATAATTATGTTATTCTTTCACCATTGCATGACATATGATGATAATTTCTAGCCAGTCAGCCTTTTCGATAGAAACCAACAACTGACAGATTCTGTCGTGAACTTCTGTGATCGAGTTCCTTTAAAATTTTAGTGTTAGAGTTTACTGTCATGGAAAAATGCTGAGAACAAATTTATGACAAGTTTTGAAAGGACATGAGATTACAATTCTCTGGTAAAACAAAACTATCTCCTTGATATTCAGTATTGATTTAATTTGTTCGTTGGACATGCTAGGATTTATGTCACAAATTGTCACAAATTAATTTCTATGGAAATATTAAAATTGCCATAATCATTGAATTAAAACACACACACACACACACACACACACATATATATATATACATATATATATATATATATATATATATATATATATATATATATATATATATATATATATATTATATATATATATATATATATATATATTATTTTTAATTTCAGTACGGACACATTCACAGACAGTTTTGTTTATGACAGTGCCTATGAGCCGAAGCCCAGGGAAAGACCAGGAATGGGAACGAGGAGGAGAATCTTACATGAATTTGAGTCGGCTGAGTACAGCTGATAAATGTCGTTACAACTAGATCTTTATCTTATCACCCCACTGTTTATAGTAATCATTAACATCACTTTATCTAAAATTAGTAACAACATGGTTTGTTAGTTTTGTCTGTCTGGTTCTTGTGTTCTCAAAAACGGTCGCTAATCCATGTGGATACGAATGGTAAAAAGAGAAAGGAGTATGTTTGTCTTAATACATGTTTTGTTTTATAACCTGAAAATTGTATGTATGTATACTAATGAGTTGAAATTCTAAAAGTCAATAATTAGGCGCTAAAAGTTACTGGGTTTGATATCAAGTGTTGCAATAAGACATATATGTTATTAGCATTCTAACTTCTTGCGGAAGGTCGGTGGTCTTTACCTGGGTAACCGGGGTTTCTCCTCCACTAATAAAAACTGGACGCCATCATGTGACTGAAAGATTGTTGAGTATGGCGTAAAACAAAAAATCAAATCAAAATCAAATCAAGCATTCTAACTTTATTATAATTTTAATTTTATGTATTGGTAAAATTTGATACATGTATACATCATGCCTGTCATTCATGTAGTGACAGTATCAGTGTCAAGTATATATTGATATCATTCTTTTGTCAGTACTGTCAGGATAGGTAAATGTCATTTTGATGTCATTATTTCTGGCTATTTATATTAACCTTTTTTTTATAATAAATTTTTCCAAAACTATAACTTGGGGTTATGTTTATGATATTGTATTCAATAACTAAAAGGTTACTATGACACAGATTAATGACTTGCAAAGGAAATATCAAAACATATATTTTTTAATGTTTTGTTTAAAATGGTATTGCTTGTCATACTTTAGTTTTACAGTGTTGGTCAGTTTTTAATGGCAAAAACCCTGAAGCAATGTATTGTCCATTTGCTCTCCATTGAAACTGGGGTTTAGTCATTTTTTGCAAAAACTAAATAATTTATATGTTTTAAATGCTCATCATTGTTATTTTAAAGATTATACATAACTAAAAATGAATTTTAATTGCATCAAGCAATTCAAGGGAAAAAGTTTCCCATTACTAATAGTGAAAGATTTCTTTCAAATTTCAAGAAAAATTACGTGGGTCTAAATCCAATATATTGAACAGCCATAATACTGTAAATATAAACAGTTTTCAAACCATATGGTTACCTATTACCAAAAAATAGTCAATGTACCTGCTATTGTCCATTCACATAAATGAATAGGCCTACCTTGTCACTCACTTCATGCAGACTGGCCACGAAGGGATCATCTCACAATTGCAAGTCAACATAAGTTTCAAGATAACATTTGTTGTTTTTTTTTATGCTGTGTTACATCCTGTGTGCGATGAATACCTCTAATAAGATGAAATTATTTCAGTAACATAGTTTTGTGCATTATATTAAAAATGATGCCGACTTATAATTCAAAAAAAATTTTTCAGTTCATAAAAAATAATTATGAATTTATGATACAACTCCATGCCAGTCTACTGTCATATGGCCCAAAGTTTCTGATTTGCATACGACCTACTTTTACAAAATTTTGTATTGCAGTAAATGCATAAAAGTTTTGTTAACAAACCAAATATTTGCATATTCATAATTCAATTATGTATGGTAAATTTAAAAACATTGCTGTAAAAATCAAATTTGATGATTAAGTGTAATTTAAGAAACTTAACAAAACCCCAGTCTCATTGGAGAGCAAACGGACTTTACCTAAGAAAAGACCACCAACCCTCAGCAAGTATGCTGGCAAAAGTCCTCAAATCCTCAAGTTAGGTTCCAACAGGGCTGGAACCTTTAAAGTACTAGAGATGAAAACATTCATCTACTGTGATTCTATCTTATAATGTAATAGTCATATAGTGTTTTATTTTTTTTTATTTTGAGAGTTTTTGATAAAACAGAAGAGACATACTAAAGAATTGTATTAATATGTAACTACATGCATTACTATTATTTCGATACAAAAGAGGATATATTGACAACAGTATAATCTCATAAATCGTTTTTTTCTTCAGCAATAATTTTGTTGTTTTTTTTTAGCATCAAAACTTTTTGCGCAAGCTGAATTTCTGTTTCATTTTCAAAGTAGTTCAAATATATGTTCCATTGCTGATTTGAGTTTGGATGAGAGAAGTTATGACAAAGATGTTTAATATTTTAAGTTTATCTGAAGACAAATAAACTTGTGTGTATATATGAATGTACCTTTTTTGAAATAAAAATCTAAACTGAACCGTCAGTATGTTATAGTTTCTGTTCACGTGTGTGTTGGGGTGTTTACTTGATGTTTTGATGTACATGTATTCCATTACATTAGACAGTGAGTGTGATTTCATAGCTGGAACCATGCTGGCACGTTCTTTTGATGTTACACAAGATGCACACCTATGGACTTTTATCTAACTTGGCATAGACCAGTATCAAGTGCTGTATTACTCATAGCAGGCACGTGTCTATATCACACCCCGAAATTGACAGAAAATATTCACTATGACTTCCCATTTTATGGTGTACCTTTATTCAATTGTTGACCTTTTCGCCGAATTTGAGAGGTTTCCATGTAACATTTGCGACGAGTTTGGCATGCTGACCCCTTCTGGACACCTGGACAAATCCCGTTTGGGATTCACCATTGTTCGTCACGTTTAGAGGGGAAAAACCAGTTGTATATCTAATTTGTCTTATTCTGATGGACATTGAGTTCTGATTATCCATCGGTACTTCTTCATTTTTACTTCAAGATATATGATTACTGGAATCATTGTTATATCCCCGGAGATATAAACTGATGGGTTTATGATTTTGATTATTTTTTTGTGTGCGTGTCTGGTTGCAACATTTTGGATTCTAACAGTATAAAAAATGGTTTCCAGAGGTCCGTGTTTGTCCATTTTTACCGGATTTGTATCTATGTCCTGGACATCCTATTGATTTATACTTTGGTATCTGAGATTTTTATATTATACAACTTTGTCTATAGGTCTACACAATAAATTGAAATTTGTGACTTTTTAGAAACTGCAAAAATGTCCTACTTAGACATTTTACTTACTAAGGACACATACAGGAAATAAACAAATAAGCTATACGAAAAAACGCGATGATTTCGGCTTTCCCCATCACATTTAAGTAGTAACATCCCGCAATCTCCTGCCTATGGCGTTTTTATTTCAGAAATGACCCGATATGCCAGGGCGTGTTAACATATGAACAATTTATATACAGAGGTAAACTACTCACTGACAAATTATTGACACAGGGTTATCGAAAACCGCGTTTGATGTCAACGTTTCGCAAATTTTACGGTCGTTATAATAGTCTTGTTTGCGACTTGTTGAGTTACCTGTTCGATGGCGGTTGTTGAGATGTCTGTACCAATCATGACGAGGATTCGTTCCTCACGTATTTCATTTTAATTTGACAGTGGACTCACGGCGGGTGTGACCAGTCGACTGGGAATGCTTACTCCTCCATGGCACCTGATCCCACCTCTTGATTTCAAGAGGTCCGTGCTTGTCTATTTTTTACCAGATTTGTACCTATATCCTGGACATCCTAATGATTTATACCTTGGTATCTGAGACTTTTTATATGTGTAAATCATTCACTTAGACCATTCCAAATATGGCGTTAGGAGTAAATGAGTTGAACAGTGAAGATGTATAATGAGTATTTACTGATTGTGAATACTGGTAGTCCATTACATCATTTTGTTTAGAATTAAGAAAGAAACATTCAACAATATTTGGTCATTGAAGCAGTTGATGATTGATTTTATAACCGTTTCACACCAGGAATCCTTAACGCCGTGACAAAGTAAAGAAACGGTCACTCCATGAAAGTCTTTGGTTGTTGTTGTATTGTTGTTTAGCGTCCAGAATTTCAAGTTAGAGGGTAGGAGAGACTAAGAAAACTTTATTCACGGAATTCATTTTTATGAATGAATATATATATATATATATATATATATATATATATATATATATATATATATATATATATATATATATATATATTATAAACTATACTCTGGCGTCGAAATGGGCATACGCCCTCCACGCCCCCTTAAATCCGACACTGAGGGCTTCAAATTTTGTCCTATGCTCGGCACTTACCGCCATTGAGCAGTGGGAGTTCTTTAACGTGCCGACACCTACTGTGACACGGAACCTCGGTGACCGGTCGACAGGGGATGCTTACTCCTCCATGGCACCTGATCCCACCTCTTGGTTTCCAGAGGTCCGTGTTTGCCTCCGCTAAGATTCGAACCCGGGACCCTCCGATTGCGAACTGAGCATTCTACCGCGGGGCCACGACGGCTCTCGAAAGTCTTTGGTTTGACCTGGTACGGAAGTCGAACCCGGGACCTTCCTCTTGTGAGTCGAACGCTGTACCGCTAGACCACCGCAAGCGGTTGAGTTATACAATATATGACGTATTATGACTCCTATAAAACATATAATACTCTCACAGGAAGTTTTCGAACTGTTGACTTTTAGTTATTTATATAGGATAAAGTTGATGCAAGTTCAAATTATCAAATACACAAAACAAATACTCTATACACTACAGACTGCAAAAGGGCATCTTTATTAACTTATCTGATAAATTATGACTACGTTAAATTAGTCTCAAGAGGTACGCCGACATTACGTTACGGTTTAAAGTTATAGTGAGATTGAGCACTATATCTCCAACGCCTACTCTTTTTCCTAGATGTCTGTCACCTTAAATATATATCTCACATTTTTCTTGATCTCTAGATCTGCTCTTTTTCATATAACACTCATCTATCTTTATAACTACATTTTGTAATTCCAAATTAATCCGTTAAGTCTCCTTTCACATATCGATTTAGTTATAACGTGATTGAGACACATCAGTAGAATCAATAGTTTAGAATCAAACGACACCGCCCATATACTATATTCAAATGTAGCAATCTATATAGTGTAACGTAGAGGTGAAATGGTAGTCAACGTAAACAACTGTGAATATGGTACACCGTTCGGATCATAATGTTACATCGTTAAACAGATTCATTTTGGTATTGCTCAAGGAAATTAAAATCTTTGAGATAATTTATATTGTTTTCTTCATTGAAACAGTGTTTGCGTAAAAAGTAAATGATATTTGACGTTGTACATATGACAGACACTTTCACAAAACTAATAATTGTCAATGGCGTTCTGTAACACAGCAGAACTTGTTTATATCGAGACATTTAAATCTTAAATCAAGTATTAAAACCAAATACATTTTGATCATTTAACCAACGTATTCACTGTTATTTGATTGCCCTGGATTAGCTCGATCAATTTATAGATTCGATATATTTATGGCGTTAATGTCCTCCCGTAGTTAATGTAATAAATTTTCACTATGTCGGAACGACAGTTTCACCTGAAATTTGATGGATCGAATGCAAAATCGGTAGATGAATACCTGGAATACACAAGGTAAGTAAAATATACGGCGTATCTTCATTTACCTTTCTACGGTGTGTTATTAATTTTAATCATTCATTGTTGTCTACAAAAAGAGAATATGTACGTAAACTGTTTTCAGTTCATGCCTCACTGCACAATTGGATGTAGTATGCACGTACGTATTGCAACATGTCTGATAGAGAGAGAGAGAGAGAGAGAGAGAGAGAGAGAGAGAGAGAGAGAGAGAGAGAGAGAGAGAGACTGTCAAGGTTTGAGATATCGAAAAGAAGGATAATGACCTTAAAACTGATACAAATATATGTATGAATCAAGACAACTAGTATAATTATACACAAATATATTGGCAAATACAAACCCCTATAATTAATAAGCACATCTCATTTTCACAAACTCTGGGATGTATAGGAAAAGCGAGTTGAACGTGGTTATAGTGTTTGGCTTCATCGGGTGCCTTAAAACACTAGTTATATTATATATATATATATATAATATATATATATATATATATATATATATATATATATATTATATATATATATATATATATATATATGTAGAAGGTAGGCCCTATCGTTCCTCTTGAAGTCACATTCGATCCAGACATTTAATGAGATCAAAATACTTTTGACCCAAACCTTTTAAATATCAGTTCGTACAAATATATTAGTCACAACACGGAGATTAAGACGTTGCCAAATAACGTTAGGAAATTTAAAAATGGGCGAGTTTTCATTTCAATAATTTACGTACATGACATTTACATACACTCGAGAAAAAAGTTGTTGATTTATCGCCAAGGGTGACACGATACATAAGTTTGTACCTGTTGCATTTACCTGTTATCATAAACTCAGCTGCATATCAAGACCTGACAATATCAATGAGAATTTCTTTTTTTTATAACATCTGTCTACAAAGGGAGCTAAATATTAATAAAGGATACACCGACCCTCCCTATGCTGTTTAAAACGCAAACGTTTGGAAATCGGACACAAACGCGGTTAGCATTCAATTTTTACTTTTTGTGACATTATCTAGTTGCACATTATTATGATTGTTTATTAGAAGAACTTGGATTTAATACGAATTCTGGTAATCCTACATACACACGTAGATCATTTTCAAAGGACGAGACCCTTCAGAATATATGTCCATCAAAATTACGTGTCCGTATTACGCTCATTTGATATACCTACAACGGATACCGATTTTGAGCTACCATATTTATATTGGATACCTAAACTTCATAAAACCCCATATAAGCAAATATACATAGCAGGATCCAGCAAATGTTTTACCAAACCTTAATCTTTACTCCTTAGAAGATATTGACAGCCGTTAATGAGAAACTTCAACAATACTGTACAGTTGTTTTTTCTAGAAGCACTGTAAATCAGATATGGATACTAAAAAATTCTAAACAGCTTTTAGAAAATTTGAAGACACACAATTTTTCTCGAATTCACAGTATCAAAACATATTACTTCTCTACTCTTTACACAACTATTCCACTTAAAAAAAATAAAAGAAAGACTTTTCAGCATCATAGACAACTGTTTTTTCACTAAAGGTGTTACCCGAAAAACTAATTATCTAGTGATTGGCTATCAGGATACTTATTTTGTCCAACACCAATCTGATTCCACACATAGATACACTGAAGTTGATATAAAATCATGCTGGAATTTCTAATAGACAATATATTTGTAATGTTCGGAGACTTGGTCTTTCAACAAACTGTTGGCATTTTTATGGGAACCAATTGTGCCCCTTTATTGGTCGACCTGTTCCTTTATTCATAAGAAGTAGACTTCAATCAGAAACTGCTGAATCAAAAGAAGAAAAAGTCAGCGCTGTCCTTTAATTTGGCATTTAGATATATCGACAACGTTTTGTCAATTAATAATGACAATTCTCATACATATGTCAATGCGATATATCCCAGCGAACTAGAAATTAAAGATACAACAGAATCAAGCACACACGCTTCATACTTAGGCATTTTACTTAATATAGACACAGACGGGAAATTGGCAACTAAGCTATTCGACAATCGCGACGATTTCGGCTATCCCATCGTAAATTTTCCAAATTTAAGTAGTAATATCCCTCAGTCACACGCATATGGAGTTTATATTTCACAAATGATCCGATATGCCAGGGCGTGTACAACATATGAAGATTTCATATACAGAGGTAAACTACTCACTGACAGATTATTGACAAAGGGATATCGAAAACCGCGTTTAATGTCAACGTAACTGCAAAATTTTACGGTCGGTATAATAGTCTTGTTGCGATTCACTAAGTGAAATGTTGAGTTTACTTTTCGTTTGGCGGTTGTTGAAGTCTGTACCAATTGTGAGGAGGATTCACTTGCCTTTTCATTGGACTTGACTTGAGACGGCGGATGTGAATTGTCGACGAGGATGATTACTCCTCATGTATTTCATTGGACTTGACTGTTGGTCTCACGGCGGATGTGACCGGTCCGACAGGGGATTTGTATCTCCTCCATGGCACCTTCTATCGATTAATACTGGTCTCCAGAGGTCCGTGTTTGGTCCATTTTACCGGATTTGTATCTATGTCCTGGACATTCTATCAATTTATACTTTAGTATCTGAGATTTTTTATATTAGTGTGTACACATACGCATGATAAACAAAATTTAATTATTCTCTCGTCTCGTGCATTGGTACAACTTTCACTATGTTTAAACAATATATTTCTCATCTTAATAATTCAAATGCTAACCGCACGCAACGTATTTAACTTTGATATTGACAAATTATATGAATAAAATCAACATAGGGGAATACATATTACTCTAAAAAATAGGGTGGTAGGAGTGCAATGTTTATCTTCGACACTCCGTGTACTGAAGATGTAAACCTACATCAATGTGTGGAGTCCAGTTGAAAAAATAACTAGGATTTGGGTGCGGACAAATAAATCAAAAATGGGATTAACTCAAAATACATGGGTGGTAGTCCTACAACTCCTGAGCGCAATTTTGTATGTGACACTCCGTCATCGTAAGATGTGTACCTGGACCAAATATTTGGAGCCTAGTTGAATTGATAGGGGAGATATGACCCGCAAAAAAAAAAACCCCGGACGAATGAACAAACGGACACAAAGCAGCAAAACCATAGTCACACTGGGAACTGGTGGGGGACAAATTATGGGTAAAGGAAGTAGGAAAAGAAATGAGTAATTGAAGAAGGAGTAACCACTTTTTGAAATTGTTTTCGTTTATCCTCTAAATATTCTGTGAGCTAAATTAAGGAATTCTGACTTTAACAATATTTCGCCTTATTTTTTGTTTGTTTAGAGATGCAAGGCAACGCGACAATTTCTTTGTTCTATCCATGTTGCGATGGTGCAAAAACATGTGCGAACTGTAAAAAAATTCTTAAGAAAAATGTATTTGTGTAAAGAAAATGTTCTTGTATTTCACAGAATTGTTGGTGCGGATGATGATGGTAAATTATTTACCCCAGAAGAATATGAGGCGTACAAAAAGAACGTTTTGCCTATGGTAAGTTTAAATGTACATGTATATAGTTTTACAAAGCAGTCCTACACGAATGCTCAAGACGATCGTTTCTGTCACTAAGACATAATCAGTTTAGCTCGAATTTAATGTAAATGTATAAAGTCGTATCATACGAGTACATGGCAAATTATAATCGTAATGTGTTGCCAAATCCATGTGTTAAAGAATTCCCACTGCAAAGATGAATATCTTGGCTTTTGAGAAGTTTAGAATTTAATGGTATTATCTTTCCGAACTATTACTTTAATATAAAACCTTATTTTCATTTGGCGATGACACCAACCTTAGATGAAGTGACACAGTTTTGATTTGTGGTGATGCATATACATTAAGAATGTTTACGCAGAGCGGCGCATGGCGAAGAAACAATCACTACCTATCTTAAAGTGTATTAACTGTGTTTTTTTCAAAATATTTCCCCCCTTTTTGATTACTTAGATAGATATACAATAACAAAAAGATATATACACATGCATAAACATAAAAATTCTTAAATAACTATATACTTTGTGAAAATTACTTGAGGAATCCAGGTTTGGCACTTTATTTTAAAATTGCACGTGATTAACTCAACCTTAGTACTTGTATATAAATACCATACTGGACCTGGCTTTAGATTCACAAAATATATAGGAATATAAGAATTTGTATTCCTCTGTATAGCGCTTATTCGTTTATTTACAAGTTCAAGTAATAAAAGTAGAAAAAAATCGAAATATTTTATTTGGTAAACACAGCTAATGCTCCTTTAAAGTCGTATGTATCGGGAATCGAACATCATATATTTGAGGTTATTTGTCAGTTTACGCGTGGAAGGCCGGCGGTCCTTCCCATGGCAACTGATTTTTTTTCACCAATAAACTGACTGACAAACAAAACATGTTGCATATACACATAAAAAGCATAAAACTAATTAGCCAGGAAACATTATGATACAATGATTGTCTCATATTAATTTTTCTACTTAAAGCGACTCAAAAATAGAATATATACCAGCTGGACCGGACCGACAGGAATGGACTGTAAATTAGTAGGACCGGAAACACTGTGCTTCTGTAAACATCGGTATGTTGTATCTACCAAATGGATGTAAAACACAATTTGCTACCCCTTGTAAATTCAACATTGTCAACAAATACATGTGTAGCCAAATCTACCAAAATATAAATGGAAACAGATGTTGTTTTATCAATTTCATTTGAAAGATATGTATATTTATCCAAAAGATAATGTATATTTATCCAAATTAATGAAGACATTGATGGCATAAAACAATATAAGAAAAAACTTGTTAGTATATCCGAATAAATAATAATTATATTTTGATGAATATTCTCCAACATCAAAGTGACCTGACAGATTGAGCCTTCTTGACATCAAAATGTAAATAATACATTGACGTTTAAAGATATAAAAATCATATAATTATAAACCTCATTTGAAGGATGGAAGAGGTCATACTTCTCTCCCAGACGTTCGTGTTTGTCCAATGTTCACAAGATTTGTATATCGTCTCCTGGACATTCTAAAGATAAATAATTTGGTATATTTGTTGTTTTTTATACTCTTAACGTATTGGCCTAAATGTTTACTTTTGTTTTTAAGTTATAAGCAGCATAAAACTGACTTCGAGAAAATCCCAGATGAACGTCCAATTAACCTGCCTTGTCGTCAGAAAGGATGCAAGTGTGTTACCTATCACTATGTACCTATGAACGGGAGCCAGCCCATCCGGTGTACGTGCAAACATACATCCGAAGAACATTCAGAGGTGAAACCATTCATCTGTAAAAGGAGTAAGTTACACAACAAAGAAATTATAAATTCAGAAGATTGAAATGAATTGGTGTAGAATTAAATAGAAATATCAAACCGGAATTTACCTGTAAAATCTTAAAGCCTCATTGTAAACATCACATGTAAAACAACAAAATCACCATAAATCAGAAGATTGAAATGAATTGGTGTAGAAGAAATTCAAAATATTAATAGGGAATTTACCTGTAAAATCTTGATGCGTCCTTGTGAAAGTCTTTTGCTAAATCGGTATTACGAGAAATTTGACTTTAGTTTAATGTCAATCATTTTCATATGCATTAAAGTATTTCCAGCATGTCATTTGAATACTTAAAGGTGGGTCTCTCATGGGATTCCAACTTATTCTAATTTTATCTTAAAATGTTTTTATTTACTGAAATATGGCATTCAATGCATTTTTTAAAAAATTTATCCCGAATTAAGATAAACAAGAAAATAGAATATAGAAAGAGTTCTCTTAACTGAAATCAAGCCATTGAAATTATTTACTTTTTCCACCATTTCAGTGTTATTGTTAACATAAAAAAATCTCAGATACCAAAGTGTTAATTTACAGGATGCCCAGGATACAATATACAAATCTAGTGAATATTGGGCAAACACAGACCTCTAGAGGTGGGATCAGGTGTCGTGGAGGAGAATGCATCCCCTGTTGACCAGTCACACAATTACATGTACATACTAAATCAGGATTATACATGAATAAATTTTCAAATTTCGGGAAATCTCCAAGTGTTAAGGCATATAAAAAGTTTTTACCTGTTTTCAGGGGAAAAATTTAATATACTTGTAGACAAATATTTATTTGCATACAAAATGTTATAATGTTTATAATTGTTTTCGCCATAGCAACTGGAGGAGGTTTGTTTTTGTTTTAGATATGTGGTGTTTTCCTTTTTTCTGTAATTTATTTGTTATTAGAGTTTTATAATTCACGTTTTCACTCAGAATTTGATAAACACTAAATTCTTTAATTGTTTACCACTCTAACGCATCAACTAACTCTCTTTTTTTGAAGGAATAAAAAATAGTACTATAAAATCCGAAAACGGATTTAGAAATACTCATATGAATAATTCATATGAATTAAATCTCCTCATTGAAACTGGTTTGGGCGTCGTATGATTCCAGAATTTACTGTCTCAAACTTATTTTATTATAGTTGCAAAAACAATTTTCAAAGTAAATTCTGAAATTTAAGTCACCCAAACCTGGAATAAACTTTGTAACTGCTTCATTACTTTGCTAACATTCTTAAAATGTTTTAGAACACAGAAATCTGTCTATATATATAAATATATATATATATATATATATATATATATATATATATATATATATATATATATATATATATATATATATATATATATATATATAGTCACGTGGTTTAGTGTCATTCCTGTGCTGTATATCCGGAATTTGACTTTCTTGTCCAGAAAAACAAATTAGCATAAATTCAAGTAGATGAAAACCATTATACTGATTTCGATTAAAAAGAAATTAATATTTTGCTGTTGTAGAATATCTCTCTCTCTCTCTCTCTCTCAATTTGATACTAACTACTTAAAATGTATTGTTTAAGCATTACTAAAAATAAGCCGATTTTTTTATTGAAAGTACATTTATCAAAATCAGTTCCTTCTAGTTTTCTTGTCATGCACATTTTCAATGTTTTGTTAAGAATGAATGAAAATTTTGATCCTGTTATGTTCGCTTGTTCTAATACTGTTTGTATGTTTTGAGTTGTTTTGATGTTTTACGTTAGAGCACATATTTACATAAATTTATGTTTGTTTTGACGTTACCATACCAACTCTTTGTTACGTTTCATCGTAGAAATGTTATTTTATAATCACTTTCAGCACTTGTGTTTGCAAATGTCATATTTTGAGCTCAACTCCTTGATTCATGTTACCTCAGTAAAGTCTAATCAGAAGAAAAAACATTTGGTATTTAGGATTCATAACTCGACCCTGAATGTGGACTTTGATGTCTTCGTACTCATTAATTTTTATGGACGAACTCATGGGGAAAATAGTTAATGGAATTCGTCTCCTTGACATTTATCTAATATCATAACACACAAAAGGACGGCCCTGAGTAGGACCGCTTATGATTATCATTACCTGTATTATTGAAATATAAAAACAATAACAACACGATATTGATATCATTAATATTCATATTAATCAAACACGAAATACAGTTGTGAATATTTTTAATCTTGAACAGTAATATTTTATCTCATTTGCTGATAATAAAATTGAAGACATAAAAATATAGGCCGTTTTAAATGAAATTAATTGGTAATACATACTTAGAACTATTTTGTTATGGCGCAGGTGGTTGCATAAAATGTGTAGGATTTACTAGTTCTTTCACGTGCGGATGCGGTGCTCCAGTTAAAGAACACACCATGATAATTGAAACTGGCGACGAAAGAGAAGCACGTGGACATCCTCTAGGTGAATCGACTCCTTATGCAGCCATGGGTGGTATTACGGGATTTTCATCACTTGCTGATGGATACATGAGACTTGATCCCAGTGGGAAAGGTAACTCATTTTATCTCTCTCTCTCTCTGTCTCTCTCTCTCTCTCTCTCTCTCTCTCTCTCTCTCTCTCTCTGTCTGTCTGTCTCTCTCTCTCTCTCTCTCTCTCTCTCTCTCTCTCTCTCTGTCTCTCTCTCTCTCTCTCTCTCTGTCTGTCTGTCTCTCTCTCTCTCTCTCTCTCTCTCTCTCTCTCTCTCTCTCTCTCTCTCTCTCTCTCTCTCTCTCTCTACTTATTTTCTCCCTTTGTGACAGATTAATTATCTCTAAATAACCATAATCTCATGGGCAGCATGTGTGTCCGTGCTTCAATTACTCCACTTGGAAATTGTCTACATATATATATATATATATATATATATATATATATATATATATATATATATATATATATATATATATATACCTATCTATCCATCTATGAACCAATCCATTTATCTATTTATCTACTCTCCAGTCTGCCTGCATTTCTGTTTGTCCGTTTGTCTTTCTATCTTATCTACCCATTTTTCTGTTTATCTATCTATCTATCTATCTATTTTACTTAATTCCCGGTTTCCATATTTTTACAGGTCACCTGATCACTGAATATATATATATATATCCGTTTGAATGTTAAACTCCTTGATGATAGTAATGAATGTTTAACTCCTTGATGGTAATAATGAAACCAGTTGAGTTTTGTGATTTTTTTTATTTATCCATACTTATAATCATTTCAATATATATATATATATATATATATATATATATATATATCCATCTATGAATATATATAATCCATTTACACTATTTATATACTATATCTATAGTCTATATATATATATATATATATATATATATATATATATATATTATCTATATATATATATATATATATATATACTCTCCAGTCTGCCTGCATTTCTGTTCGTCCGTTTCTTTCTATCTTATCTACCCATCTTTCTGCTTATCTATCTTTCTATCCGACTGTCTGTCTATCTATCTATCTATCTATCTATCAACCAGTCTACTTGTATTTCTATCCTTCTTTCTGCCTGTCTATCTCTCTGTATTAATCCCTCGTGTGTATTCCTTCTTATCTGTATAATGCTATTTACCTGGTTTCATTCACTGAAAGTTTGGAGATTTTATTTACATCTGTAGGTGCGCCAAATAAAGGTTTCCTGGAACAGTCTGTAACTTCTAATGATAATCCATTTCTACGTTCAAATGTGCAAGCCATCAAGGCTCATCAGATGAAATCTAAAGGAAGAGGTAAGATATATGTTAAAACGTTATTTTGGCTTCATTTTGTTTTTTAAAAAAAGTTTTCGATTTAACAAATGCCTGTGTTCCAATGAGTCTTTTTGTTTTGTTTGTTTGGATGCTGTTTAACGCTACACTCAACAATTGATCAGTTATATGTCGGCGACAAGTCTTTGACGGTGGAGGAGGAGGGAACCTTGGTTACAAGAAAAGACGACTGGCCTTCCGCAAGTAAACTTGCAAACTGTCTCACGGGACCCAAACCTGCGCTGACCTGAGATGAAAGTCTGGATGGATTTGGTTTCCAGAGGTCCGTGTTTGTCCATTTTTACCGGATTTGTATCTATGTCCTGGACATTCTATTGATTTATACTTTGGTATCTGAAATTTTTTATATATTTAAAGCACAATGCTTTATCAATTCTGCCACGGAGGCCCCTCCAACGAACAGAAAGTATGTGTTTGATAATGAACAGGATAGTTTTAGACGTTAACCATGGACATACTAAGGAGATTCAACATTTTTCCGTGAAACGACAACAGAGAGTAAGCTGTAAAATTATTTACTGGAAACTTTATTATTTGTCTACCTAAAAGTTAATCTATGTAGTTGTTGTAAGTGGGTATACAAATCTTATATACGTTACCACACAACTTCTATACATCCTGCTTTATCATTGAAACAGGTTTAACTGGCCCGGATGATGAACTCTTTGATGACATAGCAGAGAGAGTTTCACAAATGCGCAGGCCCGGAGAAGACGACATGTCGTATTATGAGCGTCGATATAAAGAAAGGGTATGATTTATTGTTATACGATTACTACTCATTCAAGATTTACTTTATTTGCATTCCATTAAACACATGTTTATTGTAAAACATTGTTTTTTCTGTGAAATAATAGGTCTCCTTTTATTAAGAAAATGCCAGCGAAATCACAGTAAAGGACTTTTCAGTATTTTAATTACAACTAAAGTCAGCCGTTCGTTTTTATCAGTTTTGAAATACATGTAAATGAATTGAAATTTTGTAATTGAAGATATCTATGCGATTGAAGGAAGTTCAAAAATATTATGCATCAATGATTTTTATCTTTTAGCAAAATGACGGCCGTCTTGTACAAAGCGAAAGTCTTGACACCCAGAAGTTGACAACCGGAAATAGGAGAGCGATAGAAGAAAAACCGAAATCCGGCCGTCGCCCAACGTCGAAAAAATGAAAATGTTGCTCATCCCTTGCCTTTTTTTCTTCATTTTACAATTTAATACAAGGAAATAGTCAATACGTTATGTCTAATTTGTATTTAAACATTAAAGTACAGAAAGGTGAAGTAAAAAAAAATATATATATACAAAATTTACTTGGTGCTAATGACAATGCAATTGATGTGTTGTCTCATCCGAAGGACAGGAAACCAACCTGCCGCCGGCTGGGCTCGAACTCACGACCTCACGATCAAAGGTCGAGCGCACTACCGACTGAGCCAGGCCGGCTCGTAGGATGTCCGCCAATCTGGCATATTAAAACATTTTTTTCGAAAACAGCCAAGTCATTTGTGACATAAATTTACATAGAAATCAATAAAGAGATACAGGAGTGTGGTTTCCATGCATGATGATCAATTAAAACATGGCAACTGTTGATACTATAAGTAGAACAAGGCATATATGTAAATCAGATGAGTGATACAGGCTTGTGTGAGCCACTTTTTATCCTTTCTATATTGACTTCATTGCTTAGCAGTCATTATCTTACACTAGGATAAGTTGACGTTAATTTGTGTGGCGGCCCTGAATGTACAAGATTATAAAAATCCTTTTTCTATTCTGAATACATTAGGTTTTAAGATGTAATTATATTTTACGAAAAAAAAGAAATTTCTGTACAATCGAACATTCCCTTTATTACCTAATTTTGTGGTTTTTCGTCCGTTAAACTAGATGGTCAGGGCCTAGCATAATAAAATTAAAGACATTACACAAGTCTGAGAATATTCTCAAACTAGCCTGCTAAGCCAAAATTTTGACCTCAATATTTCTTTAGTTTTATAATGCCAGGCCCTGTTGCCTTAAAATATAAAAATATACAACAGATGCGAAAGTACATGTATATATCATCAGGGCCGAAAGTTACCAAATTTACTCAGCACTCAATCTCAACTAACTTTTTACGATTTTAAGTAGTAATATTCCAACTTCTCCTGCCTATGGCGTTTTCATTTCACAACTTATACGTCATGCCAAGGCATCCTCTTCTTATGAATATTTTATTCTGAGAGCTAAACGACTAGCCAATAAACTACTTGCACAAGGTTACGTTGTTGAACGGTTGGAGTCGCCGTTTAAGAAGTTTTATGGTCGATACGGGGATCTTGTTAAACATTATGAAGTCCCCCTCTCAGAGATATTAGATAGTATTCTGGATCACGGCTACAGACAGTGAATCCGTTTCACCAATCATGCTTTTCACCGAACTTGACTTCATCACCAAACTTGACCTTTTTACCGAATTTGACCCTTTCATCGAACTAGAAAGGTTTCCATGGAACATTTGCTATGGGTGTGGCATGCCAGCAGAAGACGCTGACTCCTTCCGGACATCTGGTCTAATCCCGTTGGGATTCGTAATCGTTCTTCATGTTGAGGCCATTTGCACATCTAATTCGTCGTGTTTTATAATGGACTTGAGTTTTGATTATTGAATGGTACTTCTTCAATTTTGCTTTTATGATTTTAAGGTATATTGATGGCATACAATTGTAAATAATAATAAAAATTATTGCTCATTTGAAGAAAACTTTAGAAATATTAAAAAAAATGTTTGAGTACGTACTCAAATCGTGAGTACCGTATTCAACGTATTTATTTGTTTTTTTACCGGAAAATCATAAGTGTGATGCAAAAAAAAATTATATGTAAATGATTAAAAATCATAATATGTTTCCTAATCACTAAAATCCAAAAGTTTTATAAAGAATTTTATAGTAAAACCAATGAAATACAAATTGAAATTGAATATTGAGTAAATCTGGTGACTTCGGACCCAGAATGTTTAGGAGACAATATACTGTTGTGAAGATTGGACAACCAATTATTGGTGAATTACCGAAAACAATTCTCGCGGATTGTATAAAATAAACGTGATGAAGATATACTTCCAGATCTATATTTTGCGAAACCAGACTTCATAGGTTTAATCTGTCTATAAAATTAAAATCACATACACCAAAGTATAAATCTTCAGGATGCCCAGGATGCAACATACAAATCTGATGACATTGGACGAACTCGGACCTCAGGAAATACAAAGATGGGATAAGGTGCTAAGAATCTCGTATTGACCGGTCAAAACCGGAGCGCTATTAATAATGACAAGGTTTGCACTTTCTCATACTTTATTAATAAAGAAATATAACGTCATTGACAACAAATGTTATATAATATGTAAAACGCATAATAATTGATATCTATGAGAAAGCTGTTAAGAACAGTTAAAACTGAGCAATATGAAAATGGCGATGAAATTATAATACAAACATGTGACTTAAATAAAAAATAAAACGTAATGTTTAGAAATCATAGACATTAAAACTATATATATATATATATATATATATATATATATATATATATATATATATATAGTCTAACCTGCATTACGCGGTCACATAAAAGATATCATGAAAATGCCCTCTAAACAGAGGTTGCCTCTTAACTGAGGGTCTCAAAATTGTCAAGCTATGATGTGTGCAAACATGTATATCACTTCAAATAGTCTTGTATCAATTTTATAATTGACCGATATATGTCAAAATATTTCAAACATATTGAATGACCACGGTGTTTATATTAGCATTAATTATCGAACAACACTACATTTTTGGACCATAAGTGACCAGCACATTGAAATTAGAATGGCTGTTTCATTGGGTCAACTTGGAAACCTTAAGCGTGAAAAGGTTGACCACTGACTGCGTTCGGAAGGTGGCTGCTTATTTGGGTATAACTGTATAAGTAAAACTATCGGGAGGAATTACAACAAAACGCTTAAAGGAGATGACTACTTAATAAAGGTGACTGAATGTACAGGTTTGACTATATATATATATAGTAATATAGTATATAATAAACGTAATTTATTCGTTTCTAAACATATATTTCAGTGTAGTAAAGGGAATTTCAAAATCATGCCAATATATCAAACAGATGACTATTCAAATATTACACTCAAAGAGCAATATTTTATTGATAAATTCAAACCATTACTTAACAGAACTTAAACCCACACATTTCATATAATATTATGCAAAGGAGTGGCCTTCTTATCAGATTAATTAATTTGTTTATTCTTTGCATTAAGCTTCCTACATTAGTGTTATCTTATCTACTTCATCAACTTCTTATATATATATTTACTTTACCACTATGAGATTCATGATATATATATGTATGTATATTCAATACATTTTTGTTGATAACCATTGCCTGATGAGCGTTTGTAACGCGAAACACGTGTCGCAATGTAAGTTAATAAAACTTAAAACTGTTTTGTGGTGTGGCATTCTGTATTTTTATATTTAATTTCTTTACGTGTGGACTTTCAATAACTTTTATATATCACAATACAACGTGAAGATGCCACTAAACGAGAAACAGTTGTATAATGAAATACGCGAATTAAGAAATTTGTTTGTGGAAAAGCAAGTGGAGTTCATGGATGAAATTTCTAAACTTTCCGTAAAGCTTGACAGTCTTATTGCAATTTATAATGAGAGGGAAAGTACTATGGAACAGACAACAAACCCTGTTTCACTTGTGAACTATTTTGAGGATAATTACAGCCATCTCCGGGATATGGGGAAACAGTTTATTGAAGAAGAAGGCTATAGAGTTAAAAGGTCACACCTCAAAATGTGGAGGAACCTTTTAAATCAAAGGAAAGTGGCATATTATAATGCTATTAAATGTCGAGCTCTTGCCGAACGATATAGGGAATTTTACGAGCAAGAAGAAATGTACATCCCCAAAAAATACAGGGAAAAAATCAGTCCACAGGACACAGAAACCCAAAAAAGAATTAAAATGGACTTAAGTAAATCAAAATTCATGGCAAACATAAAAATTCTGGAAGATAAGACAGAGCATTATACGCTAAAGTATCTTGAAATTGATGAGGAAATGAGAGGTGAAATCACCACACTGTGCCCGGAGACAACACATACATTCCTGAGGAACTTGTGGGAATCAACAACAAAAGTAGAGGAAGAGAAATCCAAAAGGATTTGGTTGAAAAAGGATGAATGGGTTAAAAACCTCCCGAAGTATGAACAGGAGGAAGAAAGAAAACGAAAATGTGAGAAACGAAAAAGACAAACAAGAAAAATTCAACAAGAAAATATCCGCAAAAAACAAATGAACGAAGTGAAATTCGTAAGACATACAAGACAAATGGACGGAAAAGTTTTCAGTGGAACATTTCAAGGACATTCTTCAGAAGAAAATATCAATAATTCAAAACGAACAAAAGTTAATGACTTGCATGCATTATATTCCGATGTTGCGAAACGCAATGTAACAAAATTCAACAGAAGGACTGGAAATGATACACGGAATGTGCATAGACATTTTAATGGTGAAAATACTATGTATATTGGACAAAAATTTAGAAATACACCATGTAAAAGTTCAATTAATCATCAAAATACATCTAGAAATCAGAATTTTTTATGTCAGGAAACAAGAGTCAAGAAGCCACCATAAAAGAGGTAAAACCCAAAATTATTAACCTCTCCTCAGTTAACCTGAATAATTATCAAATTTCAGTTTTAAAATTAGGTCTAAAATTTACGCCTACACCTAGGCCCAATATCATAGAATTGAAAAAAGATCTTCAGGAATTTGAAAGAAAATTTCGTTTAACTGAAATGTTTTATGGGACAGAAGAAAATGAACCTTCTTTAGTTAAGAATAAATCACAATTTATGCCTAATAAAGGACGAAATAAATCTTTAGATGCATATTTTGAAAATTTATGGAATACAAATTTTTCTGCAAACAGTAATATTCCGAAAAATTTATCTTTTAAAAACAAAGGAATGCATTAAAAGAACTTCAAAATGACAATAATATAATTATTAAAGAAGCCGATAAAGGTAGTGCAGTGGTAATTATGGATAAAGAATATTACAAAGAAAGCATTCAAAATATGTTAAACGATACTAATAATTATAAAAGAATAGAAACCAACAAAGATAAAATCATTCAGTCTAAAATAAAACAATTGTGCAATAAATACGATAACATTCTTACTAAGAAAGAAAGGGAATATCTTGTAGAATTTGATTCAAAAACTAGTAATTTTTTATGGCCTACCTAAAATTCATAAGTCAGGCATTATAAACAATGCGATTAAAATACAACAGTCTGAATATATAGAAATTCATAATCCAACAGACTTAAAATTCAGACCCATTGTGGCTGGACCAGTTTGCCCAACACATCGACTAAGTAATTTAGTTGATATCTTATTACAACCCTTTCTTAAAGAAATCATAAGTTTTGTGCGAGATGATATAGATTTCCTAAGTAAAATCCCTAGTAATATTAATTTAAATACTATATTAGTTACTTTTGATGTATCAAGTCTTTATTCTAATATTCCGCATCATTTAGGTAAAGAAGCAATTTCCTTTTGGGTTCGCAATTTTCCTAACAATTTACATCATCGTTTTTAACAAAGAATTTTTAATCGATGCAATTGAATTAATTTTGAACAACAATACATTCCAATTTGATAATAAACAATATGTACAAATCCTAGGAACTGCCATGGGAACCAAAATGGCACCAGCTTACGCAACTTTTAACATTGGGGTATCTAGAAAACAAGCTTTATGAAAGGATGGAACAATATTTTGATTCCAATGTAATTGAAACATTTAAAACACAATGGAAAAGATATTTGGATGATTGTTTTATTATCTGGAATCTTAACTGGGGCAATATTGATAATCTTTATAACATTTTGCAAAACCTACATACTAATATAAATTTTACCATAGAAAAAGACCCTTATAAAATAGCATTTTTAGACATCATGCTTATAAAAGAAGGCAACAAATTAATCACAGATATTTACAGAAAGCCTACAGATACACAACAATACCTCCATTTCAAAAGTCAACACCCAAAAAGTTGCAGAAATTCCATTCCATACACATTAGCACGACGCTTATGTACTATCATTATACCATCAACCCTCAGGAAAAAACGCTTAGATGAATTAAGATACGCCTTAAAAGAACGAGGATATCCTTTGACTCTTATAAACAAAGGGATAGACCTAGCTGAATCTATTCCTTTATCAGTACTGAGACAAACGAAATCAAAGATTAAACACCCAACCATTAGCATTTGTAACAACTTTTAATAAATGCAATCCGGAAATATTTAACAAAGTATATAAAGGCTTAGATTGTTTACGAGTAGATGAAAAACTAAAAATGATTTTGAATGAAACAACAATTATAAAAAGTAAACGACAACCTAAAAATCTCAAACAGTTTACTAACTCGTGCCCACTTTACAAATAATGAGGATTTAAAGATAAGGGGTGTAATTAAGTGCAAAAATAAAAGATGTAAAGTATGTGACATCATTATTGAAGGTCAAACATTCAAATTTAAAAATTCCTGTTCATTATTTTATATCAAACGAATATTAAATTGCGATTCTAAAAACGTAATATATGTAATTTTATGTGAAAATTGCAAGGAAGAATATATTGGATGTACTCAGTCACTAAAACAAAGAGTAGCTCTACACAAAAGCAATATAAAGTTATCACATAATCGTAATTTATTCGTTTCTAAACATATATTTCAGTGTAGTAAAGGGAATTTCAAAATCATGCCAATATATCAAACAGATGACTATTCAAATATTACACTCAAAGAGCAATATTTTATTGATAAATTCAAACCATTACTTAACAGAACTTAACCCACACATTTCATATAATATTATGCAAAGGAGTGGCCTTCTTATCAGATTAATTAATTTGTTTATTCTTTGCATTAAGCTTCCTACATTAGTGTTATCTTATCTACTTCATCAACTTCTTATATATATATTTACTTTACCACTATGAGATTCATGATATATATATGTATGTATATTCAATACATTTTTGTTGATAACCATTGCCTGATGAGCGTTTGTAACGCGAAACACGTGTCGCAATGTAAGTTAATAAAACTTAAAACTGTTTTGTGGTGTGGCATTCTGTATTTTTATATTTAATTTCTTTACGTGTGGACTTTCAATAACTTTTATATATATATATATATATATATATATATATATATATATATATATATATATATATATATATATATATATCTTTGGTGGTCATGCTTCAATCGACAAAATAATATTTCTTGTTAAAATGTACAAGGTTTAGGTTTAATTGGTACTTTGAATCACGTGCTTTGATTATAAATGCTCTGTTACACACCCGTAAATATTTCGTTTTACATCGCACTTGAAACCGTGAAGTATCTCGGGGTTTAGTCCTGCTAAATGCTAAGCAGATTTTGTTAAAATCTTTGCCAATGAACTTGCCAAAGTTCAGTGGTCTCTTTCCCGGTTCCTTGTAAACAAATTCCTTGTCATCTACCAATTAAAAACTGCCTGCTACTATATACCGAAAAAAATGTTGAAATAAAACAAACCAACAACAATCAGAAATGTACCCTTTCAAAATATGCAGTGAATATTTGGACTAAGGATTATGGTGGGGGAACAAATTGAACCACACTCAACACTTCCAGTCATATGGTGGCGACAAGTTTTTATTGATGAAAGAAAGTACCCGGAAAGAGACCGCCGGCTTTCCGCAAGTAAACTGGCAAACTTTTGAAATTGAATAAACTTCTCTGAAAGAGGAGCCTTGGTTTAAAGTGCACACTGCATACTTAGATACAACAGAATCAAGTACACACGCTTCATACTTAGACATTTACTTAATATAAACACAGACGGGAAATTAGCAACTAAGCTATACGATAAACGCGACGATTTCGGCTTTCCCATCGTAAATTTTCCACATTTAAGTAGTAATATCCCTCAGTCACCTGCATATGGAGTTTATATTTCACAAATGATCCGATATGCCAGGGCGTGCACAACATATGAAGATTTCATATACAGAGGTAAACTACTCACTGACAAATTATTTACACAGGGATATCGAAAACCGCGTTTAATGTCAACGTTCCGCAAATTTTATGGTCGGTATAATAGCCTTGTTTGCGACTACTCTGTTTCACTAAGTGAAATGTTGAGTTGCCTTTTCGTTGGCGGTTGTTGAGACGTCTGTACCAATTGTGACGAGGATACACTCCTCACGTGTTTCATTGGACTTGACTGTGGACTCACGGCGGGTGTGACCGGTCGACAGGGGATGCTTACTCCTCCATGGCACCTGATCCCACCTCTTGGTTTCCAGAGGTCCGTGTTTGTCCATTTTTTACCGGATTTGTATCTATGTCCTGGACATTCTATTGATTTATACTTTGGTATCTGAGATTTTTATATTGTAAACAATACATATCGATCTAGAGATACCTATTTCAGTATATATTTTGTAACGCTGTTTGACTGAATTCTGTATGCAAATGGTTCAGAGATCTAAAATGGCAAACATCAGTAGCACCGGAAGTATTATGGTATTCAGGAAGTGGTTATTACGTGATAACCCCTGACTTATTAAATTGCAGATTTTATATTTACTGCAAAAAAAGCGTTTGGCGCGATCAAAAAGACTGCAAACATCACCTGGACTATCAACCAAGAAGAAGTCCGCAGTATACACTATAACCAGATTAAGCAGATATCAGATATAAGTTGTATATCTCAGTTTGATTATCACACCATATTGGACAAAGATGAATGTGAAAAAGCCAAATTGTGCGCATGCCCAATCCTTGAGATTGGTCGTTTTCAAAATGAAAATTTTATTAACTGTTGTTTACGTCTTCTACTCGTTAAACTCGTTGTTTTCTTGTGGACCAATCACATCTAGATATGTGTCTTCTTGACCACTTTTTCCTGTTTAAAACAACGGAACCTCAATAAATAACAGGTATTCTTAATTTGGTTTAAAAACATTCATAATATAAATACATGCAAGTCAAGAAATCTATTTACGAATTGCAGCAAATTTTGATGTTTTATTATTTGAGCTAGGAACACTAAAATTAGAATGCAAATATGTAAATTAATAAATGAACCAATATAGGAATTAATGGACTTAATGAACCCGACATATTCCTGTGGACGGTTAGTAACAAACTTTATAATTAATATTGTATAGTTAAGAAAATTACTCACGATTGCGGTAACATCTGATAAAGAGAATAACCACAAGGACCACTAAAATGACGGAGAGAACTACTATTGCAGCAATTAAAGCCGTGGTCGATAGTCCACTGAAATAGATATAAAAAGTGTACACTTGAACTCTAGTCAAACCTAATAAAATATCCTATTTAAATCAAATTTTAAAATAAATAGGTATATTTATCATGTGAAATTGAATATGTATTTTAAGATGTGAATAATGTAAATAAATGTAAAGGCCGTCGTGATTCCGCGGTAGAAAGCTCGATTCCCAACTGGAGGGTCGTGGGTTCGAGCCTCGGCGGAGGCGGCTGACTTTTCATGTCTTTCGGATGAGACGATAAAAACCGACGCCCCGTGTCGGAGTAGGAGTCGGCACGTTAAAGAGCCGTAATGGTCGTAAGTACCGAGTATAGGCCAACCTTTGAAGCATTTCACCGGCATTTGTTGACGTTTCCATATGAGTGATAGATTCTTGAGTGGGACGTTAAACAAAATTGCAAAAAACAACAACAATTATTTGTATATTTAAACGAAATTACTGACAGCCGGGCTTACAACTACCCAAGTAATTGCCTCTTTTCATTCAGACAGCAATATAGAAAAGACGCTTTCCCGCGTACTGTTCAACCCTCTCTGACTCTTCGTATGCGGAAGGATACAAATTGTTTCCCATTTACTAATATTTATAATTAGAGGAAATTCTGCACATATAAATAATCCAGATAATGTTTTAATTCACTGTAGGTACATCATCGGAAAATTTCAATACATATTTTGACATAACAAACATGAACTTTATCATATCGCTACACGCAGTTTAATTCTGACGGTAATATGGATACCAGATATGTACGGAAGCCTATTAGGGTCACTCTGAAAAGAAAAACAATATTTATGTCGTTTTAACGCGTTAACTTTCTTGTTAAAACGCGGTAGTTATCTCGTTAAAACGCGATTGTATCCCGTTAAAACGCAATAGTATCTCATTAAAACACGTTATTTATTTCGTTAAACGCGTTAATTATCTGTTAAAACGCGAAAGTTTTCTCGTTAAAACGCGGTAGTATCTCGTTAAAACGCGATAGTTATCTCGTTAAAACGCGTTATTTATCTCGTTAAAACAATAATAAAAATTCTCTCGTTAAAATGCGTTATTTATCGCGTTAAAACGCGTTATTTATCTCGTTAAAACGCAGTATTATCTCGTTAAAACGCGTTATTTATCGCGTTAAAACGCGATAGTTATCTCGTTAAAACGCGATAGTTATCTCGTTAAAACGCGTTATTTATCTAAAGTAAGGTCAGTTAGTAAAATTAGTAAAAACAGCTGAATGTCACATTCGTTTTCAAAACTGCATTTTCCGTGGTAGAGGCCTACACTCTTGCAATGATTTGTAGTTTTTTAAATGTTGTTATTGCCAATGCAGTTAATGCAAGATTTGCTGCTGACAAATGGAATTATATCGGCTTTTACATTTTTACACAAAAAGTTTATTCGCTTATATTTGCATTTAAAACGTTTGTGATGAAGTGACATTTGCTTTACACCCACGTAAGAGCACAGGACATTTGCGGTTATGTATTGGGTTTCGAGTAGTATATATTTCCCCATTTGTGCGTCCTTGTCCGATGAAGGGGGAATGGATAGTTGAGGGTCAAATGGGTGGAATTTAGATGAATTTGGGAGTAGGTGGAATGAGAGGGTTAGGATATGTGGGGGTGTCGGACGCTGACGTGCAAATAGGGCGCCTAGTGTTCCGTATATTCTACTGTTTGGTGTCTATTGGGACTATACTTGTAATGGCGCGAAACTCCCTAACTGCGATAAGTATCCGTTCACAGCAGCACAAGAAATCCAAGATCACTTAGTATACTGTATAGTTGTTTTACTATCGCGTTTTTAACGAGATAACTAACGCGTTTTAACGAGATAAATAACGCGTTTTAACGAGATAAAAATGCGTTTTTACGAGATAATTAACGCTTTTTAAAGTGATAACTAACGCGTTTTAACGAGATAACTAACGCGTTTTAACGAGATAATAACGCGTTTTATCGACATACTATCGCGTTTTAACGAGATAACTACCGCGTTTTAAAGATAAAGTTAACGACATAAATATTTTTTTCTTTGCGCAGTGACATTTATAGGCTTCCGTAGATATGCGCTAAATCTCGATTGCGCATAGCTCGACGATCGCTATAACCTACTATCACATATGGCGCTATGCCCGGCTAAAATGACTTTATATAAAACGACATCTCGGATAAAAAGACGAACATTCTCTTAATCATTCATAACGATTACATAATAAGCATTATTCATTTTGAAGGGTCTCCGCGGTCGAGTGGCTAGAGAGTTATAAGTGGAGTAAGTTTAAGATATGTATAAATACTATAAACACAATACCAAAGTGATAATGCTTAAGACGATCGTTTCTGTCAATTAGACTTCATCAGTTGAGCTCCAATTTCAAATGTATGTGTATTTACTAAAGAGAAAGTGGTATTATACAAGGTCAAATAATAAATCTAAAAGTATAGCCGAAATCCGTCTAAGAGTAACCACTTAGCTTAAGAAAAATTTAAATTTTAAATGGGGTTATCAGTGCCAAATATTACTTTAGTATAAGAATATCAGCTGGTACCGAAATACCAGTTACTAGGTTTATGTATACCCTCGGTGACTCAAACGGTCCACCAGCAGTGGCAACGACCTAGTGGGTACAAATCTTATAAATATAATACCAAAGTTATAATGCTCAAGACGATCGTTTCTGTCAATTAGACTTAATAGCGTAGATTCGAAACCCATTGGATTCCACCTTAATATTTCCTAATTCATTTAATTTGACGGATCGGAGTACCCTTTTGATTATTACTAGGACTGTTCTACTCATTTTCGGTTAAGACAGTGTACTCAGAAAACGCGTTTTCTTCCTCATTTGGTACCTGTAGGTATGGCGACAATCTTGACAGTATACTTGTAATTAAGCTATTCTGCATAACTTATAATTTAAACCCATCCAGGTCACAGAAGGGTTCATTCACACAGGAACATGACCAGTGACCAGTTGCACCAGATGTAAAGTATCTAATGCAATGCGCTATGGGCTCACCTGTGAATGACCTCGTAGGTTTGTAATGTTTGACCAATGAAAATGCGACTTAAAATTTTCGAATGTTTATCGAACAGTAAAGAGTTGAATCACAAATAACGCATCGGCAAGAAAAGCGCAAAATGCTTGTCGCACTAAAGTAAGCTTATACGCATGCGCAATTATTCCATGGGACATATTCCGTAATACATATATTTTGTTATAAACTACTGAACAAGATAGTTCGTCCAAAAATTATCATAAGCTACTAAACAATTTTTTTCTCAAATGATAATACATACTTTGAATCAGGTTTATTCTTATAGGATCCGTGATTATTCTCCGGAAAACATTTGGAACAGGCTTGAGGATTCGGACACGTTGAATCAGCTGTTTCGTCGGACAGTACAAGATTTTCTCTTTCCAAATTAAGTTTTGAATCTAAGGACCACTCTCCAACCTAGTTTAGTGAAATGTATGGAATTGTTGCAAATAAAAGGCAAGTAGAATCAAACTATAAATACTGAAAGATTAGAGATAATGAAACTTGATGTGAAATATGGAACGGTACATGAAATCGTTTCCCTGACACCACTTATTTATAGATGACATTTGAAAACAATCACATTAAGCTTTTCTGTAAAACTGTAATTCATATTATCAATTAACTATACAAAAATAATTAAACTAATTATCAACAACAATACCAAAGGCAAAAACTAATGTTCAAGACGATCGTTTCTGTCAATTCTGTCGAATTTAATATAAATACAAGGCCAAATAATAAATCCGAAGGTGTTGTCGAAGGTAAATGGTTGTCAAAACGCATGATTCTACTCACTTTTCGGTTACGACAGACTCGACAGGAAATGCGTTTTTTGTCCCCAGTAGATATAGAAAGTTCCATATAACTTAGCGGGGTGGAGTCTTGTGAACCCTTTTTTGACCTGGGCGAGTTTAAATTTTAGGTAATAAAGCATAAACATTAAATTTCACTGACGAGATTCCTACTTGTCACCATACACCAGAGAGTATCCGGTGAATAATAAAACGTTTTCCCCGTGTTGCTTTTCATAACCGAAAAGTGAGTAGAATCATCCGTGTGATAATCAAAAGGTTACTCCGCCCCGCCATCTTATGTGACTCGGACAATACCTGTAGGTATATTGACAAATAGAAATTTAAATCAATGTCGTTATACTGCATACGTAAAATCTAAACTTGTCCAGGTCAAGAAAAAGTTCTGGGTACTCCAAGCTAATAAAACTCGATCTTTCATCTCTCCCGTTTTCTGACATGTAGTGTAGTGGATCTCATGAAATCCACTGTGGGATCACATACGAATGACTTCTCGTATTGTTCGACTTACAAAATCTTGAGAGACGATTGAAT